>JAMLFT010007210.1:0-15098 GCA_026544285.1 Pachyrhizus erosus
TATATATATATCTCATTATAAAAATAGCATAGATTGGTTAAATGGTGAAACTTTCAAATGATCCCTTCCAAACTTGGGTTTGATATAATTTACCTTTACTTTCCATTGATTTTTCAATTATAGCCAATTAATGTATACTACATTAAAAACTTTTAATAATTAATTTAAAAACGAGAAATCTAAAAGAGCTTAAAAAAGTTACATGCGATTTTTTATTCCATCCTCGTTAAGAAATTTACATTTCTTTGTTCATATAAAACCATCAAAGCCCAAAGCAATAATAAATATAACACGTCATTGATCTGTGTATGCCTAAAAGCTAAAACTTATATTCAATGGAAAACTTTCATAAATCAGTAATACAATCAGGGATGGATCCACTACAAAATTTTAAAAAAAATTCTTAATATATATATATATATATATAAATTATCTTCATAATATGAAATACAATATAAAACTTAGTTTGTAATATAAATTTCTCCTCACAGATAAATTTATATAAATATTTCTTTCATAACACAATTGTTGGATCCGAATTCTTGTTAATTTTTTTTTAGCATGTTTACAAATAAACACCAATGTATAACTCAGATTTTCCATAGTCTTCTTAATTTATTAAGTCAGGTCACTGTGGCTCGATTCAAATCCATACAAATAAAAACATGACGGTTTATGATAATTTTAAATATTGAAATCCAATAATCCCTTTATTACAATTTTTTTAATCACATTGATATAAGCATGATAACAATTAAAGCGCAAGTATATAAAGTCATAAAACAAAATCATGCACAGTATTCCATATTGGAATTTTCATGTTCAAGAAATAAATTCCTTTTTGTTTGCAATACCAATATTTTCCGACTTTTATCTTTTTAGAAGTGTATGACTTAATAAAATATCATCGACTTGATATACACAAAATAAGAAATCTTTTTATGAAATTATAAAATATAATTATCTCTTATATTTGGTTGCTCCATTAAAAATCAATGATCCAAAGTTAAATATTGTGACACTTCTATCAAATTCTGATTATGAGTCATGTTAATGTCTATATTTAACAAACTATCTATCTTAAAATGAATTGTAAGAACTAAAAATAATAATTTTAGATTTTAAAAAGATAAAAATTAATTAAAATATTTTATAAAAATTAAAATTAAAATTTATTTATATATAAAAAATAAAAACAATAATTTTAAATTTTAAAAAATAAAAAATTATAATAAGCAAAATTAGACCGCAATAATTTTACAGGACTAAAATTATATTCTTTTTTGTTTTCAGGAAATGATAAAATGGTTTGATAGATATTATGCAATCCGTGTAAGGATAAATAACGATAAGACAAGGGCCACAAGAGAGACGTTAAGTACCATCTCGTCCCCTATTTGATTTCTCGCAACAAAAAAATTTGAGGTCACCAAAAATCCAAAGAAAGCAGCATCACGCAACAACCATAAAACACTATTAAACACCAAAGTAAATGAGCATGCAAAAATTTCTTCCACTCTCCAAACAAACCATGCGAATTCTGAACTGTGAATAGAATTCAACGCTACGAAGAATCAAAATGCTACTCCTTCCCGTGCTTTCTCTCTCTCCCTTTCCCTCTCTCGTCTCGAACCGTTCTCTCCAATTTCGACCTCGTCGGAGCCACTACGCGCCCCGCCGCGCCGTCCGATGCGCCGCCGCATCCTCCCCCGTCGACGAGTTCACGGCGAAGTCGGGGTACCTGTTCGAACTTAGCGCCACGGAGGCGGATTCGCTGGCGGAGTACCGGATACCGAAGATCGCTGCCATTTATTTGCGGAAGCCTCTGCTCGTGGCTCGCCGCTTGGTTCAGACCGGACTAGCGTTCGGCAAGTGGTTTGGTCTACGCTACATCGACACTCTCTTTGACCGCTCCGAGTCAATGTTTCAGGTTTCGTGGCGCTCTGCTTTTATTTTTTGGTGGTGAATTCAGGTTTGGTGGAAGTGTTTTTGTGTTATTAGAGTAGTGAAGTTTGAAGATTTTGTGGGAAATGATTTGTTGTTATAATTAGAATGGAGGACTTTGTACGAAGTGATTTGTTGTTATGATTGGAATGGAGGATTTTGACGGAAGTGGTTTGTGTTGTTGGAATGGATAGTTTTTGAAATTTTAGAAAGAAATGATGGTTGCTAGTGTGGAGAGTATTTTTGAAACCTATGGAATAAGTGGAGATTCTTGAGATTTTTCGTTTGTGGATTCTTTTCACTTTGGTCCTTGAAAGTATTAAAATTTCAAAAGGGTTTCTAAGAGGGCAATTTGTATTTGTTTTGCCGTTAAAAAACTTTCCTTAAAATTAATGACCATGCTTACATGACATAGTATCTTTCTACATAGTAGTTGACGGAACACATGTGGATGACATGTGACAATCTGATGCATATGTGATAACTGATGGAATATAGTGGATGGCAAGTGACAGTTTAGTTATTGTCATTGTAGTCCTGATTGGATTGTCACGTGTACACACAAATAGTGTGCGACGTATACACAAATAGTGTGCAATGTAGGCCTAGACGTAATGAAAGTCTTTAAGGCATGACTAAAGTGACAAACAAATTACACTTTTATAGAATTTTTGAAATTTTAATACTTTTAGATACCAAAGCGATAGTGGATTACACTTTCAGGTACCAAAATGAAAGTTCACCCAAACATTTTATTTATGTATATATTGTTTGGTTTTGCAGGTTAGAGCAGCAGAGCTGAGGAAGATATTGGTGGAGCTTGGGCCGGTATGTAATGCTGGTTATTTTATAAAAGAGTTGAACTTTGGCACTTTTGTGTCTTTGGATTGAGTAATGGCAAGGGTCATTGATGTTATTAAGTTATTCATTCTCACATATGTTGTAAAGCGGAGTAGAATAATAAATTTTGTAGCTGCAGTTATGAATTTGTTGCCTATCTGTTTTGGTTCTTTTCTCATAGGTTTTTTGTTGTAATAATGAATTTGTTGGGTTTCAGCCAAGCGTAAACAACAGTTGAATTGATTTGAGTTGGAACATTTAGGGTAAGTTTGATTTGTCCCCGTGAAATAGGGGTGAAAATTTTGGAAATGTGTTTTAAATTTTGAACAGAAAGCCAATTTCAAAACTTTTCTCCTCAGTGTTTTTTGGGTTAAAAAATTGATCCTTACCATAATTCCTCCAACATCCTTTTTTTCTCCCTGTCCCTACTTTTATCTTTAGTTTTCTTCTGAATGTTATTTTATTTTTTTCTAGCTTGTTGGATAGGGGGAGAGAATGAATAAATTGTTTCAATTTCCTAGATATTGGTGCTTTAAACTGGGTGGTCTTTCTGACCATGTCATTTGAACTGTGTTTACTTAAAGCTGATAAATTTGAACGTTTTTCTATCCTAGAGCTATCTATTGCCGCACCTCAACAGTCTTTTTAAAATGACCAGAAATCCACATAAGTTCCGTCCATGTCCTACTCCATCCTTTTTGGTATGACTTATTTTCCCTCTCCTAGGTAGGTTTAGGGGGGATCCAGACTTTAAAGACTAAAGAGTCTTTAATATTACTAAGGACATCATGGATACTGGATTGAATGCAAAATAATTTAGGTTAGTAGTGGTTTTTGTTAAGTCAGCGTGGCCATAAACCAAAATATCTTATTTCTTAATTGCTATTTTCTATTAATTGGTTGATTTGATTCATTGCTGTTTTATACTACTTTCTTGCAGGCATATATCAAAATTGCCCAGGCTATATCATCTCGTGCTGTAAGTTTTGGTTTATCTGTCACATTATTAAAACTGATCTCCATGTTCTTTTGTTTGTTTCTGGTCTTTGTTATCCTTCTATGGTTTTCCTGTTATCATATGTCCATTGCCACCCAAAAGAAGAGTATAGGTGAAGGAATTCACAGAAACTTGTGATTTACTTGTTGGTGATAAAGCTTTACACTTCCATCCTCATTATGCTGTTTAAAACTACACACATCATAAGCAGCAATCAATATTCCTTTAGGACACACAATGGGGGAACATGAAAATATAAAAAAAAAAAAAAATTAAGAAGTGAAAGTTAATCAAACATTTAGAATATTTTTAAATTTTTGCATTTCAAACCTTCTCCATCTTGAATCAAATGTCCTAAATACAAATACTTGAAAATATTAAATATGATGATCTGATCTGGTGTTAGATGTGATTGATGCACAGGTATGTGATTTGAACAGGTGTTATGCTCTGTCAATTATTTCAATATTGTATTCCAATTTTTTTTAACGATTGTGTTTTAGTATTCACATGCAGTTTATAGTTCTATACATGGGGTGGGAATACTGGAATCTGTTATGTTGAAATGTAACTTTATGCTCATTTTCTGTTAAGAATACACACTTTAATTTACAGTGACTTTAATTAAGATCTGCAAATTGAAAGAAATTTTTCTTGTAGGATTTGATACCACCATCATATCTAGATGAGCTTTCACTGCTACAAGATCGAATAAGTCCATTTTCCTCCGAAGTTGCTTTCAGTATGATAGAACAAGAACTTGGTTTATCTTTAGTAGAACTTTTCTCTGAGATTTCACCTGAGCCTGTAGCTGCTGCATCCCTTGGGCAGGTTCGTTTATTTGGCCATTTTGGTGTATTTTTTTTTTGCTAATGATTGCAGAGTTTCTGAGGGGCCATGTATGTATTTTTTTAATTTTAGATCTTAATACCTTAAGATTGGAACTTCTGTCTCTGAAGCATAGGTTTATCAAGCTAGGCTTCGTAAAACAGGACAGGTTGTTGCTGTTAAAGTGCAAAGACCGGGAGTTCAAGCAGCAATTTCTCTTGACATATTAATCTTGCATTTTATGGCAGGATTGGTTAGGAGAGCTGGAAAACTTAATACAGATCTTCAGGTGAAGTTGTAGTATGTGACTAAGTTGAACTTATGCAACATAAGAATTTAGAGTATATTAACACCAAAATTGCTATCTTTGCTACTAATGCCTCTTCAAGACTCGTGATATAGAATTATTTATTTTTCTTGAACTCACAGTAGTCAGGGGGCATAGTACATATTGCCTATATCATATCCTTCAATCTTTTATCTATCTGCATGCATGTGCATGTGTATTTTATATTTTGAAGTTCTATATTGTATCAGTTTGTTGAACATTGTTTTCTATATATGCAGGCAGTTGTTGATGAGTGGGCATCAAGTCTTTTCCGGGTATGTGTTGGTTTTCTTGTATTTCACCAGATCTATGTTCTAGAGTATGTGTGATTGCATGGTACAATAATACAAAATTGTTTTCACTATTTCTTATACAAACTTTTGGAAACAGAAATCATAGTGAAAACTGAGTGATATTTTTGTAAATTAAAAGTGAACATAGAAAATGAAAACATAAAGCATTTTCTCAAACTAAATATTCCTTCATTTATCTGAATCTCTTATCTCTAAATCTTATTTTCTGTAATTGAACTTAAAATCCACGTCTACATTGTTTCAAAGTCAAATAATGTTACAACATTCTTTCTTCCCCTTTGTTTGATTAAAACTGTTTAATGTTTTGTAAGCGAATAAGATGTCAGCCTATTAATTTCATATATAATATTTCAAAAATAAAATTCTTAGAAATTCAAATTGAATACAGGTAAATCACCTTAAATGCAGGAGATGGACTACAATAATGAAGCAAGCAACGGCATCAAGTTCAGGTAAGTGCATGCTATTGAGATTTTTAAAACACGATTCACACTTATGGTCTAAGTTGTATTATTAGAGATATTAATTGAATTGACTTTTCAGTGTAATTCCATTCTGTTACAATTAGTTGCTATGCTGATTCGGCAATGAGTCAGACTGACAGCTATATATAGCTGGTTCTCTTGTTTCCCATCTCTTAATGAAAGATCTGATAATTTTCTCTTCATTCTGACTCTCTCTATTTCCTGAATTCTATTATGATGCATGGTCTGTAAGCATGTGAGTTAGAGCATATTAACATGAGTTTGGTATCAAAAGTTGAAACTTTTTTTTTCTAGTTTACTCTTAAGACTTAGAGTTTGGGAGATGAAATGAACAAGAGTTGTGAAAATATGCTTTATTTGCTGGAGTGGTCCAGGGATATATGACTTGGCATCTGCCATAGAGCAATTAGCATGACTACATAAGAAGCTCTTAGGCTATGGGTTTGGGCCTAACTCAATCCTAAAAGTTAGCACATAGGATTAGGGTTGCCCCCCATTATATACATTATCTTGCCACTATTTCTTGTCAATGTAGGACTTATGTTTTTCCCAATAAAAGCATTTCCCAGGGATGCAAAGTTGATGTATCTCTTGTGCTTTTATTTAGCCATAACTAATGATTAATGATTGCTTTGTTATTTGTTATGTACGAACAGGAATTTATATGGTTCAATACCAGATGTGGTGGTTCCATTAATGTACATGGAGTACACAACTCGAAAGGTCCTAGTTATGGAATGGATTGAGGTATTTACTTTTTGTTGTTTGCTCACTATAGTTTAGCTAGAATAGTTCAGTGTTTGTATAGAATAGATACCAGAGATAAAACTATTATATATCTCTGTGAATAAGATGAGCAACTCTGGAATTATGAAATATTCTGAATATCCTTTATGATGGTTTGGGCATGAGTACTTGATACTTACCAAGAGAAATGGTTAACTTAAATATCGTCAAGATCTTCCGAATTGATGATGTGGTGTGCCTTTCAAGTTTTGAGATTTAGTTCTTGGATATATGCCACAAGTCTCTCTCCCTTGAAACAAGTTAAGGCACAAAGGGCAGCTTTGTCTTTACACATTCTCATTTGCTGCCTGCTGAAAAAGTTGAGAATTCTGCTGACATATTATCTTATTATGTTCTATGGCTATTTTAGGGGGAAAAATTATCTGAAGTGAAGGATCTCTACCTGATTGAGGTCATTTAAGAAACTAGTTAAATTTGAAATCTGTACAATTCTTAGATCTTGCATCATGATGCTAAACACGTTTTGTATTTCCTGATGCTGATTAGGTAGGAGTATACTGCTCATTCAATCAACTTCTTGAGTGTGGGTTCTATCATGCAGATCCACACCCTGGAAATCTTCTTCGGACGTATGATGGCAAGTTAGCTTATTTGGGTAATTGAAGTTGAATATTTAATATTTCAAATCCTTTGGCTTCTTGGTTGATGTTTACACAAATTTGTCTTGTTTTGAGGATTTAATGGTAGAAATAAGCCAAACTCTTGGAATAACTTGATCATTTCTTGTATTTAATGGTGCATTCCTTTTCCCTTTTGCACTAGATTTTGGTATGACAGGTGAGTTCAAACAAGAATTACGTGATGGATTCATCGAGGCTTGTCTACATCTTGTAAACCGTGATTTTGATGCACTGGCTAAGGACTTTGTCACTCTTGGGTACCTATTTATTTATGTTCCCTAACAGTTATTAAAGTGAATACTCTTATTAATATAAGATATCACTGCTTGTAAATTTTATCAGGCTTCTTCCACCTACTGCAGACAGAGAAGCTGTTACAAAGGCTTTGACAGGTTTTTAATTAAATGTGTTTAATTAAATTTTAAACAGTTGGGACTATATGCTGTACGTAACATTCCCTCCTTTGTAGAGGTTATATTTGTTAATTCTGTTACTTGCATTTGTTTCTTTATAGGGGTCTTCCAAAATGCTGTTGCCAAAGGAGTTCGAAATATCAGCTTTGGAGACCTTTTAGGAAACTTGGGAACCACCATGTAAGCTCTTTGCCGATGGTTGATGCTTTAAATATATAACTGTTGAACCTACAATATATTTGAAAGTTCTTTCTGGTAAGAAAAAAAAGGCATATGAAATACAATATGGAAGGTCTGTATACCTTATCGGACAAGGAAACTGTGGAAAAAGTGGTGTGCTGCAGAACACCAAAGTCATATTGCTGATTTTTTATATTCATATCTTGACACTGGAACGTTTGCTAAAAAAGATCTGATGGTACACATTTATGAAACTTTTAGTAAATGTTTTGAAAACAATATTCATGTTTGTTTTTGACAAGTTTAATGTTGGCTGAGGGCCTAACACAGCCTCCTCCTTTACCCATACTTATGAGACCATAGATGAAGTTAAATGTTTTAAAAATAAGACTATAATTAAAAAGAAGGGCAGGAGATATTTAGTGAAATAGATAAAAAGAGTAAAAAAAGGACAAATATTATATTTATCATTTTCTATCAACTAAAAGTTCATGATTTTAGCATTAGAGGAGGGGCATAACGATTAAAGATGTAAAGGAAGAGTACAACATGCAAGAAGGGATGCTAAAATAATAAGAGCAAAGAGAAATGATATACTCATCCTGTTCTATGGTGAATGAACATAGGGTACAATGTGTTTTAGATCCCTTAAGATTTGGCCAAAATTGGTTTTAGATCCCTTAAGATTAGAATGCCTCTTTACAAATTATATATCTAGTTATTGACATTGTCAAGACTCAAGAATCACTTGATCATGTTTTAGCTTTTATGGTGTGTCTCAAATATTTTCCATAATTTGAACTTGCCACTTATGAATGTCCAAATTTACATTGCAAAAATTGGCCTGTAATTTGAAAATGATCAAGAAAAGAGTCTTTAGTTAAATGTATACAAAATGATCAAGAAAAGAGTCTTTAGTTAAATGTGTAATTTTATCATCTTCATTTTCACCAAAATATTTTTTTTATATATATCAATAATAGATTCATTAATTAAAATTAAATTTATACTAATTTCAATAGTCTTGTTTTAGGGAGGCGAGAGGTAGAGTCCAAAATTGATGCAAAATAATTTTCACATTTTTTAAAATAAATAGTAATATTACACTTAAATGATTTATAATAACACTTATATTTAATCCAATTTTAACAAAAATAAAAATTTTAAAGAAGTTTTTCACCTAATAATGTAATAATAAAACATTTATTAAAGAATTTTTTTTAAAAAAGTGAAATCCTAAATAATTGGGGTCCTAAGACAAATGTCTCATTTAGCTTATAGCTTACACCACCATGATGTGGATCTGACAGCCTTTCCCTGGAACCTATGCATATCTAGAGCTTTATATTGCTTTAGGTTCCCCTTTTTAACGATACTCCTTGCATAGAGCCTAAATTTAAAAATGCACTGACTTAAATCAATTCAATCAAATCATGCACATATATCTTATGTATCTCAATTTTTATTCATGGAATTATTGAAATTAAGTGGATATAGACATTGAGCAAGAAATTGAGAAAAGGAAGTGTTGGAAAGCCACGTTATTTGCAATCATCTATGGTACACGTAATTTGCAGCCTCTTTGGCTGCCTCGTTTTCAGCTTCCATTACCTTCAGTGTGCTGGTGTAAAGATCGGTGATGAGTGTTTAGTCCCACATTGCCTAGTGATATGACCTAAGTAGTGCTTATAAAGATTTGGCAGTCCTTATCTTACAAGTCAGTTTGGTAAGGTTGAGATTGGTTTTAAGCCCAAATTCTATCAGAAAGACTTTGAATAATATTCTCTTGATCAGTTTTATGATGTTTATAAAACCTAAAACACTAACATTTATTTTCATATATTCTAACAATTATCTTCTAGATTGCAAATTTGACCTCAAAAATGATATTTGTGGCAAATACTTATTTCAAATTGCAAACTATGGCTTCAACAATTTTCTAAACCCAAATCCAACATGCCATGCAGTTGCAATATTCAAAATTATATTTCTCAAAAAAATAAATGTTCTAAATTATAAATATAAATAAATATTTTGAATTCAGAAAACCACAATTCATGACATATTCTTTATTTTCTGCTACTTTTGTCTTCCTGATATTAGTTGTCTTGTTTATATATAACTTTGACATGCTGTCAATTTTTTCTTGTTCTCTTTTTTTTTGCAGGTATAAATTCAAATTTAGGATACCTTCATACTTCTCACTTGTCATTAGAAGGTAGTGCTTTCCACACATTACGTACAACACAACCAATAATGTTTGTGTGCAAAATCCTAAGCAGTATCTTCTGTCTTTAGCCTTGCTGTACTGGAAGGAATTGCAATCAGCTTTAACCCTGAGTACAAAGTTTTGGGTAGTACTTACCCTTGGATTGCTCGAAAAGTACTTACTGACAGTTCTCCTCAGCTTAAATCTTCTTTAGAGACTCTTCTTTATAAGGTAAACATAGAAGAGTGAAGACCTTACTTTGTCTATGGTACCTCACCTGACATCTTGACCAATACATGCAATTTTGATTCTCATAGCCATATCTCTTTTTCTACTTGTCATAACTAATTGTATTGGAATATTTCCTAAACATTTTACACTTTATTTTTATTCTAATGATTTGTCCAGGATGGAGTTTTTAGAATAGATCGTCTAGAATCTTTGCTGACAGAGGTAAAATTATCTTATTTTTCTTTTTCTTTATTACTTTTTTCTGTATAAAGTGAAAATTTTATTATTAGTTATTTCTGGTGTCAGTTTAGCCCTCATCCCTATTTCCAAATTGATCAATGAGGGAAAGCCCTGTTTCATGGGAATGTTCCTTATATTTCACAAAGATATATATATATTAAATTAGGATTTGTCATTGTTCTCTAAGTTCTGTTCCTTGTGGATTTTCATCCATTCAATAAGAAAATACTTGATTGTTGTCATTATTTTTTATTTTGTGAAATCTGCTAAGGTGTCCCGCTGGTTGTTAATTGTTGCTTAGGATTTAGGAATTTAAATACTTAGATAGTGAAACTTTTCTATTTACTTTTTCATTTCTTTCCAATTGAGTATTATTGATTGTTGGTTTTGGCATTTAATAAAATTGTACTATGGGCTACTTAGATCGTATTTTAGAATCATCCTACTGAGTTACACCAAGCTGCATTAGGTAGATATTAGTATCATTGAAATGCTTTAAAGTACCTTGTGCAATTTGGCAAGATATTTCCTAGTAAATCTTGTTTCTTGAAGAATTTAATTTGTTCAAAGTACCATCCTGATATAGTTTCATGACAGTCTCTCCGTGCCAAAACAGAAAAGACCATAGTAAAACAAACTGAAGGCACTGATTCAAGAATGGTTATGAAGGAAATTCTTTCTTTTACTCTAACAGAAAAGGTACATATTATTCATCATTACGAATAAACATTCTATTTTATGGCGGCCACCTCTAACTTTCCCCCACTAAAATGGATTTTGCGATAATCTTTGCAGGGAGAATTTGTGAGGAAAATAATTATCCAAGAATTTGCTAAAGTAAGTTTCTTCTTAGTTGTCTATTAATACTACAATAGCAGTGGGGAACATGAAAAATGAAAAATTGGATATATGGTGTTAAAATTTATTGGCTAATGATTTAAAGGGTATTTAATCATGACTGTTAGCATTTGCTTATTTGATTGTTAACTCCTGCATTGCATATTTTTTAAAGATACTTGACACATTACTATCAATGTTCATATCATGGTGTTACTGAGCTTGCCTAATGGCAGGCAAGTATTACTTTTCTATTGTAGGATTTCTATGAAGCTTTGGTTTTTAACCATGCCAAATGGCATTGTGTAGCCAGCCTCCCCTAGTAGGATATGACTCTGTTGTTATTATAGGATTTCTATGGACGTTTTGAAGACAAATAGAAATTCAGCTACAGCATTGAGCTTTTGATTTGTTCTTGTATTTTATTGCTTTGCTTTCAGTTTATCAGTATGTTGTCTAGATTCTTGAAAAGAAACAATAATAATGATTTAATACCATGAGATCCTGGTTTTCATCAGTATGTGATTTTAGTAAACTTAAATTTGTGGCTCTTCATGCATTTTAGGCAAAAAAATGCTGATGATTAGTTTAATCTTTTTAACATCATTAGATCCTTCATTCATCATTTGTATTTTTCACCTTTCTTGCAAATTTTCTAATTTGCATTCAAAACCAAATTCAGGGTTTAGATGCACTTGGGCTAGCAACCTTGGAGATGGCTGCTACCAGAGTGCCATTCAGTACTTTCTTTTATTCCCCTTTAATGAGTGAAGAAGATATTATCAACTTGAGAACCTTCCAACGCCTTATGCTACTGCTGTTGGGGGCCAGAAGAAAAGAAGAGTCCAATACAGTAAGATTTCTATTTTACTTAAAGAGAACTATATCTTTGCATTTTATAATCATGTATTTTCATTTTGAGGGCCACTTGACATTTTACCTAAAGTTCAACCTAGGAATCAAGGACCTTAGTCTGTCTCACGTTATAGCCCATTGGGCTTCATACTACATTATATTATACCACATCTAGAAACTAATTATCTCCCCTACAACAAAAAGAGTAAAAAGCCAAAACATACAACTTGAAAGCCTTTTGCCTCTAAGCACCAAAAAGTACTTCAAATTCAATTTTAATTATAAAAATACTGTTCTTTTACTATCCATTGCCCTCCAAGGGCAATGATTAACGAATTGATGAACAGGGTTTTGTTAAAAATTATGGTGCAGATTTAATAATAATAGTTAAATGTTAAACTTTAATTTCTAATTCCTTAACCATTGACTTAGCAAACTCAATAGGACTAAAGTGCGACAAAAAGTAGTTGGTAAAACAACAACAACAAAGTTTTATCTCATTAGGTGAGGTCAGCTACATGGATCATACGAGACCATCTGACAAGGTTAAAAACTAAAGTTTTAGGAATATTATTTAGCCTAAGATCTCCCTTTAGGATTTCGTTCAACGTCCTTTTTTGTCTCTGTTTTCTTTTTTCCACAAAACTAAAAATCATGTAATTTACTATTCTAATTGGCGTCCCTTGTAACCTTTTTTGTATTACCATGTGTTATTATTAGTCCCTAGCGAAGAGCTAACTAGGGACTGAACACATTGTTTTAATTGAATGTTGAAACTAAAAGTGAATATAATTTATATAGGGATTAAAACAAAAAAAAGGTTATATTTCAAATTCAGGGGTCATAAACATATTTAAGTCAAGAAAACTTGACCTAAAAATGATTGTATTGATACTTAATAGCCTTACATTTCTATTTGTCATCTCCATGCACACACACAGAGGTTGATAATTCTATAAGCAAGTTAATGTAAAGGCTGTAAACCTGTGACTCGGCAATTATTTCTTCAGTGTGAAAAGTAATAGCTCGACACCCAAATTACTGTTCAACAATTTTGGCTGTGTTCAAAAACCCAAAATATGTAGTGTGCATTTGAGTTAATTTAAGTTGTATAATTTGTCTGCAATCTTTGGAGTGTTGAATGAACAAATTTTCAGTTTTAGGATTTTGGACACATGAAACAGTATCAGATGATATAGCTTTGTATATATTTTTTCTTTTTTATTTTTGAAGCAGCTTTGCATGATCTTCTTATCTCTATGATTCACATCTAATACAACTTTCTAGAGATTTCTGACATAGTAACCAGTGGGAACTCACTACTACATTCACTAAAATTTTGTATAGTAAATATGCTTATAATTGTCTTTAGTAATATTTAATGTATATAGTGTTGTACCCATGTATCATATAATGGTTAGTCTTGTATAACTCACTTGTACTACAAGTTGTACATTGTATAACTCAGACATACAATGCTAGACAGTTACAAATTCATAGAAACAAGGTATGAATATGGATGTAGCTCTTCTTCTGGAATAAAGAAAGACCATACTGGTATGAAAATTATGACTTAAGGATTTCACCTATATAGTAAAATTATCCTTTAGAGAATGTTCTTCCTTGTTTGCTTTTTAATGGGCTCGGCTACAGTCACGACTAATGGTTGCTATCGATGTATGTGTTAATCTATCTTCACAGGGACCTGATTCTTTTATATTTTCTTTTTATATGGACTGGGGAAGTTGGAAAAAGGAAAACTTATTACACTATACCACTCTTCCATTAAGGATCATAATGCCCAGTTTCATCCCATCATAAGTCAGAACATATTCTCAGAATTTATGATTTCTTGTTGGTTTGTAAATTGCAATATGAGGAGTTTTTTGGTTTTTACTTGTTTTATTGTACCTGACTGTTCAAGTCAATCTGATAAGAACCTTTGAAGAACCACACCATTAAAGCTAGTTATTGTAGTTGAAGAGCCTAAGGCTGTAAACCTAACATTGAAATCCCCTACTTGTAATGTGGAACTCAAGTTCCTTATCTTACATTTGGATTCTAACATTCCATTATGCTCTACGGCCCTGATACCCACCCGGGCTGGTTGGCACTAGTCCTTTGACTAGTCTCGAGCAAACAATGCAATGCATCACCACCTGTGCCGCCTGTTTTCAGCAATAAATATACTCAACTTGGAACTCTAAATAGATAATCATTTTACTGTATTGTTTATGCTTATAAATATTTTTGGTACTTTTTATCATTGACATGTAGGGAAGCAAACTGGCCAGTCCTGACAAGAATCAAATACTGTACATGGAGGAGCTGTCATTAGTTTTAAATCAAGTTGAATCCGTTCAAGACATTCTTCCTTATCTTGCTATCATTCTTGAGGTAAATCTAACCACTAGCATTTTATTTAAGAAATGTAGCCGTTTACCCATATTTTGATTAACTGGGACAAGTTGTAAGTCATAAGCAATTTTGCTTCTTGATATTCTTTAATTTTTATAACTGTTGAAACATGACTATTTATGTAAATGCCAGCTCCCACCAGAATCCCAGCAGCAATTGCTTCAACTGCCAGCTAACTTGGTTAGACAGTTAATATCTCGTGCTGCTGCAAGAACTGTAAGGAGGGTGTTTTTGTGACATAGATGCATAGAAGCAGCTGAAGCTGGAATCTTTTTGTACTTCTCATCAAGAGACGGGAGATCATTAAAAAATAAATATGGCTTTATGACGAGGCCTTTAAATCCTTTATGCTTCAATACAGTTGATTCAACAATATATTCTTCACTTCCAATTTCGTCTTTTGTTAATATTACCACCATTTTAAGCATTTATACCTTTATTATTTCAAATGGTTGTAAGACAGTTAGGACTATAGAAAACTACAGTTTAGTTTTTTTTTTTTTTTTTTTTTTTTTTTTTTTTTTTTTTTTTTTTTTTTTTTTTTTTTTTTTT
>JAMLFT010007211.1:0-15097 GCA_026544285.1 Pachyrhizus erosus
TTTTAATAAAATAATATTGATCAAAAGATAATTTTATTAAAATATCTTTATTTAATAAATATATTATTAAGTTTTTAAAAAAATATTTATTAATGAATAAAATCAGAATAAATGTTTTGATATTCCATTAAAAAAATATATCAATCATTTAAAGGAATATAAATTTTTGTAGAGGTTAGGCTCTGCATATATTTTATGATATTCAAAATGTATTCAAATCTAATTTGTTGTATGATCTTTCAAATTAATAAAACTCTCTGAATAATTTATAATAACATCTACATTAGTAATAAACAAAATATCATAATAAATAATAATTTTTAATACTAATTTAAAATCCTCTTTCATAAGTTGTTAAACACACGAGTTTACCTTTTTTTTTCCCAGGATTTTCGTTACATTTTGATAATTGAATCAAAATATCTTTTATCTTTATCGTTTAAAACGTTATTACTTTTGATTAAAAGTAATGTTTTTGCATTGATGTTTTTAATTATATTTTTCCTCGAGCTTGAGACAGTGATCTAAAATGTTATAATTTACCAGTTTAATTGAACAAAATAGAAATGTTTAACAAACAAGCTCATCTCACTAATCTATAACCATTTTCCCATAATAACGTTCAAGTTTATAACTTGTTTGGCATTATTTTCATTTCTCATATGTCGTCTTAATTTCTTTATAAAACCTTCCCTTTACCGTTTCCTTTAATAATATATTATTTATTTTAATAAAAAAAATCTTTAATATTGTATTGCTTGTTTTAATATCTATCATGGTATTTATTTACACTACACTTTTTTTAATTTTTAATAAAATATTCATACTATTTATTGTAGAGAATTGCTAGTAACTAAACTTAAATTTAAATTTATTTACTGGATTAAAACCATATCCATTATTGATATGAATTGAGTATTAATTTAATTAGCATCCTAATTAATGACATTGAACAACCTTGACCTTAACGACCTCAGAGAATACTAACTGTGTGGTTTCAGAGACTGGACCCATAAGCTTATCCCTATACACCTCCAGTGCATACATTTTAATTACTCTAATTACCTCTTTATAATCATGTTACATTGACTTGATTTTCTTTTTTGATGATTTTTGTATTCTCTTTTTGGTGATGATTTGAGTGCTATAATACATTTTAATGGATATCTACCTCTCTACTGTGTCACTAGTTACGTGGCAAAGTCCAAGCAGTAGAGATCATAGCTTTGAATGACTATTATTTACTTTAGGGTTTAGGCTGATTATATTTGTTTGGTTTTACAAAGCTTGTTACTTTTTAGATACCTAACTACACCAACAAAAACTTTTCAAAGATAACTTTACAATGCCAAATTATATTTGAAACTTGGTGCATTTGTGTGTTTATCATTAGATTAAAATTTCCTATTATATAAGAATCTTCCACTAATCCACTTTGTTAGTAGCTTTGTAATGTTTGATACTTTTAAAATATGTGAAAATGAGGATAACTTAATTAAATATATAACGTTGTTTAAATTTTAAAGTTTTTTAGATAAATAATTAAATGATTTAAATATATTTGGTTTTCAATAAAATATTTGAATTTTATTTTTAGTTTTTAAAAATTTTTTGTTAATTTTTTAGTCTTTGATAATTTTTTATTTTATTTTTGTTTCTAAATTTATTTAAATAACACTTTTAAATATTTTTTAGATAGTACTTTGAGAACAAAAATAAAATTTAGATATTTATAAAAAATTAAAAATACATTTAAACTTATTTTAATTAATATATCATAATTCAATGATTTAGTTGTCAAATATCATAATTCATATAAAACTAATGAATAGTAAAAGAGTGAAAGATTATTTTTTAATTTGTAACAATTGAATGCAAATATTAAAATTTTACAATAACTCGTGTATAATATCCCTTGTTACAAGAATAATAGGACTATATTAAATATTTTAATAGATGATAATAAAATTATAAAAGACAGACTTTGATATAATATTTTTTTATTTATTTCTCTTCACTTTTTCTCTCACTTTTATGCACATAGTTTTTGCACAATTTTTTTTAAAAAATTACTAAAAAAAATAAAAGTTTAAAATAATAAATTTAAAAATAAAATAAAAATTATTTGATAATTTTTATTTTTATAATTTAAAAAATATAATTTAAGAGAAAGTATGGATATAGAAAGGAGGGAGAGAGAGAGAGAGCAGGAAAGACGACAGAGAAAGGTGGGCGATGTGGATGAGTATTTTTGTCTTCCTCATAAAAGTTAAACTCTTGAAATTTTTAGAATATTTTCACAATCTTCTTTTGCTCAAAACCTTGTTTTAAATAGAAGAAGAACTAAATAAATAAATAAATAAATCAGGAATAATACTACCTTAAAGAATTATTCTCAGGCACACACCTGTGATGACTACAAACTTTTCCTATTCATTATCTTTCTTTTTTCTTTTAATTTGTTTTCTGTGGGTCATTAAATGCTCATTATTCATAAACAGGTTGAAAAACTAAGCATTGGGCTACCAAGTATCAATCTAAAGAATAATTATTGAGGCTTATGATTGGGCCTACTGAGCTTTGATGGGCCTCAGTTCGTGTTTAAGTTTGTGTCATTTGCAAATAGTCAACATGGTTTTTTTACTTCTTCCTTTTTTTAGTTGGGTGATTCCTTTTTGGGCGGGCCATTTTGTTGGTAGCCCAACCCAATAACATTGGACAGCAACGAGACTGATTGTTACCATTTTGGTAACGAGGACAATTTACGTGGAATTGTGCTTTGTATAAGCAGTTTGGATAATTTAGGTTCGATTGTTGTTTTTTCAAGGTTAAATTACTTCCAAACTGCAACTATTTAACAATTTTTAATTTAATTTATTTTTTTAAATTTAGATTTTAATTTATATTTATTTTTAATCGAGTCCTTCCTTTTAATCATCATTACAAAAAATTAATTATTATAGATGAAGCATATAAAGATTTATGAAAGAATATTTTGATTAAGTGGGTTTTCGAAGGTAAGCACATTGATGGATGAAGAACATAATTGAAAATATTGGATTCAAAATTTGTATAAATAAAAATATTGGTTTGAAAAGGTGATAATATACAAAATAAACTTACAAAAATGATAATATTCCATCCAAAAATAAGGTAGGTCATTGAAGTTAATTTTTTGTAATGATGGTTATAAAAATAATTTAATTAAAAAATAAATATAAATTTGAAGATATGATTGAAAAAGATAGTTTAAGATCATAATTAAAAATTATCAAATAATTAAGGAAATTACAAATAATTTAACTTTTTTTTTTCAAAATTTATTTAAACTTAAAAAAAATACATAAATTTTATAATTTTTTTTAAGTTTTTGATAAAATTATTAAAATAGTTTTTCATTGTATTTTTAATAATCTTTATAGTCAAATTTATAATATAAAGTTTTATGTGATAAATTACCTAAACATATACTAATTGCTTATTCAATAAACGAGAATTTATTTAATAAACTTGTAAAATTCATTATAACAAGTTAAAAAATAATTATTTTAACAAAAAATATTATTTGATCTGATGCCATGAACAATTTATAAACAAAATACAAAATAGGATTATAGGAGGCATTTATTTCAAGTTATATAGTTACATTTAGAGAAATCATATATTATAGGAACACCTTTTAATTTTAAAATAAAATTAAAAGTTAAAAAGAAGTCATAATAGAGTTAGAAAATAACTATCTATATTCACACTCCCTTAGCATTGGAATAAAAATTATTTAAATATAAGAATGTAATTTTCTTAGAAATAAATAATACCCAAAAATATTTATTAATAATATTCTAACAAATATAAAAATCCAGACACACACTAAGTCATACAGAGCAATGTAGGTAAGAAGTTTCTTGGTCTTGCCCTTACATTGTACTCACCAAAAATAATATAATATCAACTCTACTGTTTAACCTTCGCCCCCTAAACAAAAAACTAGAAAAAAGTTCATGCTGATTTATTAGTGACATATGATACACGTAATGACTAGTGCCTTGTAATTTAATTTTTCCTGTTCAGTAACGGCCATTGTTGTTTCTTCTGAACAAAATCTGGGACCAGCATCAGACTAATTGTGTACATGTCTTTGTCTTTTTTGATTTAGCTGAATTACTGAGATGTCTTATAGTCAATTGACAGACATTAATATCAATTAGACAGACATGAATATTAAAAGTGTTTAACAGTTTTGTCTTGCTTATAATCTTTTTTATTTATAATTTCTGGTTCATGAGAATTTAATATTAGTAATGATAGTCATGTCATCTAATAGATTTGAAGAGCTAGCATAAATGCATAATTATATCTCATGGTCATGGATTGATCTTTTCAAAAGCTTAAATTATTGCGTGAAGACAGCATTTTTTATATTTCTAACATGTATATCATGTCTCCTAAAATAATAGTTTGACTTTGTCAGTGAACAATACATAAACCCAAAAAATCATGGGTAGCCCAAATATCATGTCTTAAAAAAAGAAATTTTAAGGTTTAAGTTGTTAGGTAAAAACATAAGATATTTTTTTATGAAATATACTTTACTTAATAGCAATATTAATACTACGAATAATAAATAATTTATTAAATTTTTAATTACTATATACACACATATAAAAAAATTTCCTTATCATTTTATACGTATTAGTTAGTTAACCAATTAATTTTACTGCACCCTTTTTTATTTAATCAGCTAATTTATCAATTTTCAATGAAAAGATAGAAAAATAGAAATTAGAAAAAAAAAGAGCCTCACCATTCACCAAATAATACGCGTGGTAATCTCACCGAAGAAAAATACGAAAAAAGAAAACAGGAAAAGAAGATAAAAAAAAAAAACTAGAGGTGTTTTTTTTTTATTAAATACTAAAAAATTTATAACAATTCATTAAAACCATTAAATCAGATGAGTTAAATTCTTTAGTAACTGGAGCTACTTTGTGTGCGAGTTGTTTACTGGTATTTTATTTCTCCAACAGATGCTTTAATTTCTTGTCATGAGTTTGCTTTTGTGGTTAAATTAGTGGGTCATTTGATGTATCACTTGTCAAAAGCAAACCCACTATAGTCTTTGCTCGAGACTTGAGCTTTGCTGGTTGGCTATGCTCAATAGGATTCATCTCGTGAAAATTGCAACATAATTAAAAAAATGAAATTAAAATCCTCAGAATTCGGACATGATTTGGATTTTGGAGCCTGCTTAGTTTCGTAGATATCACACTGTACCAAGACAAAAGAATGACTAAATCATACAATAAGTGAAGTTAAAATAGATATTCTTTTTAATAAAATAAGTAAATTTTTAGTTTTTTTATATATTTGTTTAAACTGTTTATTTTAAAAATAAATAATTTTTTATTTTTTCTAAAAACAAATTCTATCTATTTCTTAAATAATTAATTATTTTAAAAAACATTTTTTTATAATTACTTATTTTAAATTTACACAAACTGAATCATTTATGGTGATAGAAATTAAAAGATTTCTTAATAAATTCATTATTCACTGATCATCATCCTTGTTGGTAGAAGTGTATTTGGAACCAATTACGTAACGTGCTTTAAGACTCTCTCTACGTTCAACACATAAAAAACAGAGAAACATCCTTTTGCTACTTTGAAATTACGCGCATCAACCGGTGTTGGACGCAGTTCCAAACATGTTAGAAATTGACAATGAAGACTTTGCAGCAGTGAAGAAACATTAAAGATAACAAAATTATTGATAGATTGTCTCGAAAAAAAAAAAAGAATTAGAAAGAAAAAGTACAAGTTTTAAAGACATATGTAAAATATTAACTTTTAATTTGATTCACCCCGGTAATAAGCTCTGTAGAAATTAAATGTAATAGGCTGCACTGAGAAATGCTTTTAGGATATCAAGTTTCATTGTCTATAGAAAAATAGTGTATTATCAGTAATAATTTATTGAAAAATAATTTCACTCTCTTATTATTCTTATTTTTTATTTTTTTAGATACTGGTTTTATATATTTATAGATCATTTAAAGAAACATATTGTGAAGAGTTCATATTTTATAAGTTTTGATGAAAAATTATGTTTTGTAATTTTTGATAAAAAGACATATTTTTTAATTAAAAATATACACTTTCATTAAAAAATACAATCTTCCTACTTTTTTTTTTATAATAAATACATCACATTTTTATAAGAAAAGACACTTTTTAAACATGTATACTTTTATGAATAGATACATATTTTTATTAAAAATAAAATAAAATTTTTCATTCATTTAAAAATCCCTCACACTTATGTTAAATTAAAATAATACAAGAGGCCAGATTATTATATTTATAAGATGTAGTGTCATGTTAATTATATTTTTAGTTAGCCTAGACTTATCTTATAACATAAGTAATTGATTGAATATATATAAATAATTGGCTTAATTAATCTTTTATAAAATATCGCCACTCTTTAAAGTTTTTTTGTTTTAGTTTTTTAAAAATTAAAATTTTTAATTTTAATCTATATTTTTAAATAACAACATTAATTAATAATATAACAATAATTTTAATAGTTAAATGACTTATCATATTTTTAGAAAATTTGACAGAACAATCATAATATAACAATAATCTTGACAAAATAATTAATGATGTTAAACTAACTGTTAATTCATTTTAAAATATAATTTGACAAAAAATTATATGTAATTATTCACCTTGTTATTACACTATTATTTAATAGTGTTTTTGATATGAACTAAAAATAAAAGAAAATAAAATTAAAAGATTAAAATCAAAACAAATTTTTAAAAAAACTAACATAAAAAATTATTTATTTTGTAAGATCAAAATGTTATTTAAATCAAAATAATTTATCAATGTTTATTTTCAACTTATTTAAATATGCTTTAGGTTATGATTATGAGAATAATTACAACTTACATGAAAATAATTTAATCCTATTTCTTCTTCGAGATATACATACATTATAAGTCGTTATTCAATAAACGTTCAAACGCATCATAATTCTTTTGATCCGTTGCTTTAGCCCATTGGTGTATACTCTCCCTACCTTAGCCAACAGATTTCAGTGTTCAGAGAGGCAGAAAGCTAGCTAATGAAGACGAAGTCAACTTTTGTGGGTCAACAAAAAAAGTGGGTAGTGCACTAGTGATGCTGAGACACTAAACAGGGGATGATGCCTTTCAAAACACCACCTAGAAGATGATGCCTCAGAAGAAAAAAATGGCGAGGGAGAATTTGGATAAGAATTTTCATATTCGTTTAGATTTCAGAAAAGACTCAGTCACTAGATTCGCAATAGTTTTCTCTAGACAGCTGAATGATAATTTCATCCTACCCTATCAAAGATAAAAAAGGCTAGAAAGCATGCATGGAAGTATACTTTTGTGGGATGGCTCGATATAAATCTTGTTATCTTAATTCCATTTGACGTCAATGAACTTTGAATCAATAATTTTCTAATGCACTAATTAAAATTGATATTTTTCTTCTCTGAACTTTTCTTCACATAATATATGTAATTCCCAACCAAGTGAGCCATTATATAGACACTAATTACATTATTTTAGCTCTAGATAACTGAAGTTTTACATCCATTGGAACACAAAACACTAGACCTATGTTGACGCTTTGATAGAAAGGATATGCTCTCAATATATTATTATAAACTAAACGTCACTTGTAAGAGGATGTAGAAAAAAGTAAGCAAAGGGGACCCAGATGAAAAAAGATAAAATTGACAAAAATGAATGAATTTGACCCTATTGTCCCTTCTGGCTTTCTTCGATCAATCATTCAAATTTGGTAACAATATATCAATCATATTGCAAATCATTATTCTAGTGTTGCATTAGCATTTACAGCAGGCACATATATTTTTCAAGATGCTTCCATGTCTGGCCTTAAGTGTTCCCAACATTTTGAAACATTTTTGGCCTAAAACTGATGATGCATACATAAAAATTATCCTAGCAGCAAACTTCCAAAGCAAATCGGTTACAAACAATGCTTTTGAACTTTGATTGCATTTGCATATGTCCCTAACAAGGACGGTTTGTTGAACTACCTCTAAATACTATGCATATTTATTTTATGAGATTGATTGTATCATTTTAAATATTATTGTTTCTTATTTATAATACTCAAATGTTTAATTTATTAAAATTAAAAAATAATAATTTAGTTGTTAACAATAAATTTATTTTAAATTTAAATATTTTTTAAAATATTATTATCATTAATGATTTTATTTTATTTTAATAAATATTAATATAATATTTTTTTATTTAATTATAAATATTTTAATCTAAAAATAATTAATACATTATATTATATAAATTTGATCTTATATAAAAAATAAATAATTTTAAAAAATTGGATTTGTAAGAAAGATAGCATTTCCTAAAGGAGTTTTAATGTGACAACGAAAGAATTATAATTAAATCCTATCTAAATATGCGTCAATTACTCCACCAATAAACACGAAAAGCAGAAAGTGCTACTTAAGGTGGTGTTTGAATTCAACTAGTAGGAGCAAGCGGTGAGAAAATTGGGTCACTAGCATAACTGTGCACTCTACTTAAGAAAATCTCTAACCATTTGAGTTCTGCCAAATGGTAAACACCAAGGGAGAGACCCGAAGGATACTTATCCTTAACTGGTCTTCTAGTCACATGCTGTCTATGTTCCTCTTGTGCTCACTCTTATTCACTTTTAGTATCAAGCATTGCTTAGCCACAGATACTATAACCATTAACAACTTCTTGCAAGATGGGAGAGGGGATACTCTAATTTCAAAAGGAGAAAAGTTTGAGCTAGGATTTTTCACTCCTAATGGAAGCTCTGCTGGGAGAAGATACGTGGGAATATGGTACTACAAGTTAACTCCACTAACAGTTGTTTGGGTTGCTAACCGAGACAATCCACTTCTAGATTCTTGCGGTGCTTTTGGCATTGCAAAAGATGGGAATCTAAAGGTTTTGGACAAAAGTGGCAAGTCCTACTACGGGTGCACAAACCTTGAAGTATCATCACAACACAGGATAGTTAAGCTAATGGACAATGGGAACCTTATTGTTAGTGATGAAGTTGAAGACCAAGGAAATCATCAAGTGAAGATTCTGTGGCAGAGTTTTGCTAATCCAACAGATACATTTCTTCCAGGCATGAAAATGGATGACAATTTAGCACTTACTTCATGGAGAAGTTATGAAGATCCTGCACCAGGGAACTTCTCTTTTGAGCATGATCAAGGGGAGAACCAGTACATCATATGGAAGAGGTCCATCAGGTATTGGAAAAGCAGTGTGTCAGGTAAGTTTGTTGGAACTGGTGAGATGTCTACAGCAATATCTTACTTGTTGTCAAATTTCACTTTGAAAGTGTCCCCAAACAACACCGTTCCCTTTCTCACTTCAGCACTTTATAGTGACACAAGGTTGGTCATGACGCACTGGGGTCAACTTAAGTACATGAAGATGGGTTCAGAGAAAATGTGGTTGCTGGTTTGGATAGAGCCTAGAGATAGATGCAGTGTGTTCAATGCCTGTGGAAACTTTGGAAGCTGTAATAGCAAGTATGATTCCATGTGCAAGTGCTTACCAGGGTTCAAGCCTAATTCTATCGAGAGTTGGAATGCTGGAGACTTTTCAGCTGGATGCAGCAGGAAAACAAATGTGTGTAGTGGGGATGCTAAGGGTGACACATTTTTGAGCTTGAAAATGATGAAAGTGGGGAACCCGGATGCTCAGTTTAATGCTAAGGATGAAGAGGAATGCAAGTCAGAGTGCCTCAACAATTGCCAGTGTTATGCTTATTCATATGAAAACACTGAAAAGGGAAGGCTGGGTGATGGTGGGGATGTAGTTTGCTGGATTTGGTCTGAGGACTTGAACAATCTTGAAGAAGAGTATGAGGATGGGTGTGATCTGCATGTTCGTTTGGCAGTTTCCGATATAGGTATTTCTTCTTACACCCATGTAATGTCGTTACTGAAGTTTTAGACATAGTTGACTATAACAAATAAACCTTAGATATGCAGTTGGACATACAAATTAACCATTTATTGAAAGACAAAACCAGTTCTTCTAAAGCTTTTGTTTCTAATTCGCCTTGCGTGTCCCCACTGTTGGCTCGAGTGTGTATATAAATAGAATCACCACCTAATAGCTATTACTCATAAATTTTATATATGTTTAATTTATAAATTTTGAAAAAAATTAGTGTTTAGTAAGTAAATAAAAGATATATTTTTAAACAATTTGAGATTAGGCCACTAATTATGGTAAGCCAACTCATCTGTATTTGCTATAGGTGCCTTCATGATGAAAATATTAAATATGAGGTCGTGGAATCATTGTCAAACATGGCTTATGTTTGTATTATACACTTGATAGAGACTGTATTGCAGATTATTATTTATTATGTGGCAGAGATTCTTCTTCTGCAGAATCCACTGGGAGAAATTGTGGGACCTGTGGTACAAACTTCATTCCATATCCCCTCAGCACAGGACCAAGTTGTGGTGATCCCACGTACTTCAGTTTTCACTGCAACATCTCCAGTGGTGAGCTTGACTTTGAGACTCCTGGGGGCACCTATCAAGTGATAAGCATAAACCCAGAAACACAAAAATTCTTGATCCACAGAAAAAATGTACTTAACTGTGATAAAAGTTCAAGGGATAAGTTTCTGCCTCTCAACCAGTCATTTCCGTTTCATCTTACTGGCCATTGCTACGCTGATCCAAGCATTTTTAGTTCTAATGCTCCCATGAAACATGGAGTAGAAATAGAATTAAGTTGGAAGCCACCATTAGAACCTATTTGCTCTTCATTGATGGACTGCAAGGACTGGCCAAATTCAAATTGCAACACTTCCAGTGATGGCAAGAAGAGGTGCCTTTGCAACACAAACTTTCTTTGGGATGGATTGAAATTAAATTGTACTCTAGGTAATAACATTATAGTTATCTATCAGTTGATAGATGCATCCATATATCTTTCTTCCCTCTTCACGTTAATAGACATGTTAGTTTTTTAATGTATAAAATTCAAATTTTTAAAGTTAGTTATACTTTTATATAAGATAATTCATATCATCTCTTATATTAATTATTTTTAAATTAAAATATTCTTAATTAAATAAAAGATATTATATTGATATATATTTAGAAGAGAAAAAAATCATTAATAATAATAATATTTTTTTAAAAATATATAAATTTAAGACAAATTTATAATTATTAATTTTTTTTAATATTGATAAATTAGGTAATTGGATCTTTTAAATACGAACCGAGGTAATATAATATTTGTCCCTCCACGTCTCATGCATGTTCTTTTATACAGAATTAGTTAAACCTTCTTTATTTTACTGCTTAGAACTACCTATGACTTGATGGTAAGGAAGTAGTTTTAAAACTCTTTCTATTTTCAGACTAGTCAATATTGTTGTTATTTCAATATATTGACACAAATCACAGTGTAGTTCCAAAATCTGGTGATTCTGGTTTCAACCCAGCATTATTTGGAACTTGTTCAACTATAATAAATTCATTATTGAATAACACTATTTTCATAAAATGTTGTGTGAGGTTTCTATAAATATGAACAAGTGACATTTATATATATATATATATTGCAGAAGGCAATCATAGCTATCAATCAAAAAGGCAACTGTCCTTACCTAAGATCATTGTAATTACTTTTACAACTATGGTTGGCTTGATTCTTCTCTCAACTACTGTTACATGTGTTTACTTGAGGAAAAGGAGACAGGCCAAACCACAAGGTAACTTAATTTTTTCTACATACTCCAGAAAAAAATCTCAATATTCAAGGGGATACTTCATCAACAGTAGCATATAACTCAGATCCCAGTTCATCTGTTTGGCTTCAGATAGCAGGGGATATATTCAGAAAAACTCAGGGATTAACTTGTATGACAGTGAGAGATATGTCAGAGACTTGATTGAATCTAGTAGGTTCAAAGAAGATGATGCACTGGCCATAGATATTCCATATTTCCATTTGGAAAGCATACTTGATGCTACTAAAAACTTTGCAAATGCAAACAAGCTTGGACAAGGAGGGTTTGGTCCTGTCTACAAGGTATCTAAGAATTTTTTGACGTGTACTCTCATTTTCAATTTCATGGTGATAGTGATAGGAAAGGATAATATTTTTGAGTATTTTCAGGGAAAGTTTCCTGGAGGTCAAGAAATAGCAGTGAAGAGACTTTCAAGTTGTTCTGGACAAGGTTCAGAGGAGTTTAAAAATGAGGTTGTGTTGATTGCAAAGCTTCAACATAGAAACCTAGTTAGACTTCTGGGGTACTGTGTGGAAGGAGATGAAAAGATGCTAGTATATGAATATATGCCAAATAGAAGCTTAGATGCTTTCATTTTTGGTAAGACTTTCTTGCATTTGAAATATTCTGTTGGCTAAGCCTTTTTCTTGTACCCTCAAAATTCTATTTTGAAGTAGACTAATGTAATGTGACATGCCCCTAATGGACTACAAGACCGGAAGCTGTGTGTTCTATTAGACTGGGATGTGCGCTTCAAGATTATTTTGGGGATTGCTCGAGGGCTCCTTTATCTACATGAAGATTCTAGGTTGAGGATTATACATAGGGACTTGAAAACAAGTAACATTCTACTTGATGAAGAGAAGAATCCTAAAATCTCCGACTTTGGCTTAGCTAGGATATTTGGAGGAAAAGAGACAGTAGCCAACACAGAAAGAGTGGTCGGAACATAGTAAGTTCCATGACAAAGCATAGTTTAATACATTTAAGTAGCACTATAACAAGGACAAAGCCTAGATGCAAGTTTGTAAGTGCTTTTAATTATTGTTATTTTGATAATTCATTTAATCAAAATATTTTTTATACAGATTATGTGATAAAATTTCAATTCTGATTAAAAAACAATATCAAAACGCTTATAGAATTGCACCTAAGTTTTGTCTTTGTAACAATATTATTATTTTCTCACAGCCTACCAATTGATAACAGCCAGATGTCTTATTTGCTCTACATTTCACAAATTTTGTAATGCAGTGGGTATATGTCTCCAGAGTATGCACTTGATGGACATTTTTCAGTCAAGTCTGATGTCTTTAGTTTTGGCGTGGTGCTACTTGAGATTATTAGTGGAAAAAGAAACACAGGATTTTATCAAGCAGAACATGAATTGAGTCTTCTAGGATATGTAAGTATAGTGAGTGCTTCTAGGATATGCAACAAAGACTACACATGTTACATAGCTCCTAACACATTTCACTCTTTGATTCATTTTCAGGCATGGCTTTTGTGGAAAGAAGGCAGGGCATTGGAGTTCATGGACCAGACACTAAGTCAAACATGCAATGCAGATGAATGCTTGAAATGTGTGAATGTGGGGCTCTTGTGCTTACAAGAAGATCCAAATGAACGCCCCAACATGTCAAATGTGGTTTTCATGCTTGGTAGTGAGTCTAACACTATTCCAGGACCAAAGGAACCAGCATTTGTTATCAGGAGATACCCTTCAAGTAGAGCATCCACTTCAAGTAAACTGGAAACCTTTTCACGTAATGAATTGACAGTCACTATAGAACATGGCAGGTAGAAAATGATTTGTAAGGTTTCCCAATAGTGCTTAATTTAAGCAAGGATATTTGGTCTCGGTTTTATCCTTGGTCAAAATATGTAGGACATATAATTTCTTTTTTCTTGCTTGCCACTTTCTCAATATCCATTCCTCTAAGCGGGGTGACTTGAAATGGTCAATTAGGCGGGCAACTTCTCGTGAATTTCATATTTGGATGGATTAGATCAATTTCTAATTTCTATCCATCATAGTGTCATGATGGCAACTTGCCAAGTGCCTACGTGGAACTGATAAAAGGCCTAACAAAATTGTTTTTTGACTTATTTATTTATTTTACATTTCTTGCTTACTACTAGAAAGAAAAGCTCTAAGGCAGCAAGACTGGGCTATTGGTCAACCAGCCTTTTTGAGATTGGGAAATTATTCAACCAAGACATTCAGATTTGTGAATCTCAGCAAATTTTCCTCCCAATTCCGTATAATAGCCATTTATCCAATAATCTAAAGACCAAGAACAAATTAGATTAAATTATAAAAAAACTTATCTCTCGTTATCATGATTTCCATCCTAATTTTAAGTCTCCTAATTTAATAAAAACCTTATCATATTAATTAGATAATAAAACAAAATATTTGATACATCGTAAATTGCATCTTGAGCTACCTATTTATCCATTACACATTAAACCTCTATCTGTACATCTCGCTTCGTTTCCGAAATTTAACTGTGAGTCAACTTATAAATGATGCAGTACAGTGGGATATCAACCTCTTATCAAAACTAGTACCTCAAGAGGTCTTTCATTTAATTACTCCATTACTTCCACCAAGAGAGGAGGCTGCTGAGGATAGAAAAAATTGGCTTGGTCAAAAGATTGTAGAGGGAGATGGGTTTGTAGGTTTTTTAAAAGGATTGGTTTCACTAACTCCTTCGTGGCTGAGTAATGGGGTGTTTATGAAGGTCATTTGTCTAGCTCGAGAGAAGAATTGCCTTTATGTTGATCTCAAAGTTGATTCAGAGGTTGTAGTTAAATGCATATCTGAAAATAAGGTTGGTTGTGCCTTGGGATGAATCTTAATTCAGGAAATTCGCAAGTTGCTTCATTCTACATGGCAAGTTCGTGTTTCTCATTCATTTCGTGAAGGAAACATGAGTGCGGATGCTTTGTTTACTATAGCGTGTGATCTAGATGCTAGTATTATGAGCAGCTTCCACCTAGTATTAGAAATTTGCTCTTAGCTGATATTAGTGGGATTTCTACACCTAGACTTGTCTTGTAGTTTTCTCCTTTTCAAGCCTTTGGTCCCATCTATTTCCAAAAAAAAAAAAAACATTATTATCTTGAAGGTGAATTTTTTTAAGAATTTTTTTTAACCTCTTCTCTTTTCATCTATTATTCTTACTATTTTTAGTTTTAACTTAAATTTTAATATATTTTTTAAAAATATCAATAAATAAAAA
>JAMLFT010007212.1:0-15096 GCA_026544285.1 Pachyrhizus erosus
AGTCAAAAAAATTATACTTAAACCTATTTATTATTTTATTTCTATATTGTAATTTTTGAAAAAAAATTAATTTATTTTTTTACAGGATTTTAATTTGTTTTACTTAGTCAAAATTAGTTTTAAGTGAATCTTATTTTTTAGGAGTTTGTTTATGACATATTTAGCAGTACGTGACCATGTTCAGCAAAATGCATCCATGTTTAGCATAACATGCCTACATTATTTTCTGACATTTTATTTGTTAACTTATTTAGCTCCTACGTGTAAGCCTATAAATAGGTCATCATATTACTAAAAAGAATAGCAACAATTTCCCACCACTGTATCTCTTATTTTTCATTTTCTATTTTTAAAATAGATGTCATTGTTATCAATGATATCAAAGTCTAGTTGAGGGGAAACACATGAGTTAAAAAAAAAAAGAGAAAAAAAATAACAGTAACTGTATTTTCTTTATGACTTTAGATTCCAATTTTGTGTAGCCTACAATCCCTCATTTCAATAGTCACTATGATCATTGGAGCATGCTGATGAAAAATTTTCTTAGATCAAAGGAATATTGGAAAGTTGTTTTAAAAGGAATTCCAAAACCAGTAGGTGGAGCAGATGCATCTGATGCACAAACAATAGAAATTGAAGTACTAAAGTTGAAAGATCTCAAAGTAAAATATTACTTGTTCCAAGCTATTGACCGTTCAATCTTGGAGACCATTCTTTGTAAAGATAGTTCCAAGAATATTTGGGATTCTATGAAGAAAAAATACCAGGGCTTTTTTAGAGTGAAGCATGCACATCTTCAAGCCTTAAGAAGAGATTTTAAGACTCTACAAATGAAAGACGATAAATTTGTCACCAACTATTATGCCAAAACTAGGGAGATTAACAACAAAATGTGGTTTCATGGTGAGAAGATGGAAGATGTCACCATTGTAGAGAAAATTTTGCGTTCCTTATCACCCAAAGTTGATTATGTGGTATGCTCAATAGAAGAATCCAAAGATATTGACACACTCTCTTGATGAACTCCAAAGCTCTTTACTAGTTCATGAACAAAAGATGAACCGAAATTCAACCACAGAGAAACAAGTGTTAAAGACCTCTATCTCTACTTATTTCTCCAATATTAGAGGAAGAGATAGAGGTAGAAGTAGAGACAATAGGAATGACAATAGTCATTCCAAGGCCAACGATGATCAAAATAAAAGTAGATATTGTAACATCCTACTTTTAATATAATAAAATTATAAATTTTTAAATTAAAAATTCATTTTTCCTCATTTAAATGTTCTAATATAGTTCAAATAAGATTAGAATTTTTAAATTAAATGAGAAATATTATCTAGGAGATAATATGGAGAGAAAGAAATAATAATTAGCTAAATAGAGTGAAAAATAAACTTAAATAAATAATAGAAATAGAAATAGTTTGGTTTTAAATATAAAATAAAATTAGATATTTTAGATAAAATAAAAATAAAAGAAGAAAAGAATAAAAATTAGAGAATCAGAATATAAATTTTTAGAAGTCAGAAATATAATTTTATTAATTAAATACAAATAAATAAATATTTTAGATAAATAAAATAAATAAATTTTATCAAAATAAATAAATGATGTGATGGAATAAAATATAGAAATAGGAGAAAGAAAATATATACTAATTTATGGGGTTTTGAAAAAAATTAGAAATCAATAATATAATTTTTAAAAATATAAAAAAATAAAAAGACAAAAAAGGGAAAAAATTAGAAAATGTTGGTCTGAGTTCGAACCCAAGACCAGAGAGGGAAGGGAGAAGCGTTTGTCACTTAGGCTAGCCTCCCTGAGTGTAATAAAAGCACCCCCAGCCTACATATATAGTATATATATTAAATAAAACATGAAAGCATGAAAAAGAAAAAAAAAATCGGGTATAACAGGTTCGAAGGCTCAACCTGGAGGTGGATAAGAAATTGGGGAAGTAAGGATTGTCATTTGACTGCTAGTTCCACTGTTGTTTATTTATACAAATTCCTTTTACTTAAGCTGACCTTCAAAACACGAATCGCCATGGAAGCAACTCAGTCATCACCTTTGACCTCGAGCTTCCTTCCTCCCTGCAACGCCATCCTACACCTCCATGCTCTATTGTAACCTATGCTAGGCTCGCCCATGACCTAGGAATAAATTAATCAAAGTAAAGGAAGTTGGGAGACATTATAAGAAAAGGAGATCAAAGAAGAAAAGGGAAGAAAATTGAGCATTTGTTCAATCAAATTCACCACGAATTCGATCCCAAAACCTTCAATTCTTTTCATTAATAGCTTTTCCTTGATCCGAGTTTCCTTTCGGTTTAATTAATTCGAAGAAAGGAAGAAGGAATTGCAAATTCGCTTGGACGCTGAAGCTTCGCCAGAGTTATTGGAATTTTTTGCTGGAAGAATGTTTTAAGGTACGAGGAGTCGTCTAACCTTCGTTTTAATTTCATATGTTTATTCCTGATCATGTTTCCCGTATGATCATACTTTAAATCGATTAAATTAGTTTCAAATTAGGAAGAGTCAATTTTAAAATTTTTCTTAACCGCAATTGTTGTGCAAACTGAAAACCTTTTATTTTTTACCAAATTCTATGTTGAAACTTATTCCGTGATTAACAATGAAGACAACTGACAGTTTTAAAATGGAAATGGGTTAGAATCAAGGTGTAATTGAATTTGAGTAAGAATTCGAGAGCAACTTTAGAAATATTTATGTTGTGTTGATGGGGGAGGGGGGGTTCCCAAGTGTAAGAGGGGGTGAAGGAAGGAAGAAGAGAATATGCTGGATTGGGGCAAAAAGAGAAAATCAATAAGAAAGGGAAAAAGGGAGAGACTGGGAGAGTAGCAAAGAGGGAGGGAGAGAAGAGTGAGTTTAAGGAAGAAGAAGACAAGGTGGTGAGTTTAGTAAAGTGAAGGATGCAAATAGTAAAGCAATGGGGGTGTGAATAGTAAACAAAGGGTGCAAATAGGAAAAAAAATTATTTAAACTTCAATTCAAATAACCTGGTGTAGGTAAATAAATCTAAAGATAGAAAATTATAAAAATAGACCATTTTACCCTTGTATTGACATTTTAATTTGTAGAATTATATTTGATTATAATTTTAATATTTTTATATTATATGATTGCTTATATTGATAGTAGAAATAAGATTTATTACCTCTACCAATAGTAGAGGAATCTATAAGTGATAACAACTGTCTCCATGAGACAGTAAATTACAAAAGTAACTCTAGAAAAAAGATGAACTGAGAAACTCTCAAATAATGATTGAATAATATCTGTATAAAAGTTGCAAAGCAAGAATGAAAGAAATATTTTATACGATAATATCATGAAATTAAACATCAAGTACCAAGGAAGGCTAATGAACAAAGAAAGGAAGGTAGAATCAGTTAGAATTCCTAACGAGTTAGAAATAAGACTGGAGATTGCAAGGATTGACCATAAAAGGTACTTAAGAAATGTACATAGGCTTTGGTGAGTCCTTGGGGAGAGATAATGTGCTAAGTTGTAAAGCGCTTAGAGTCAAGAGGGTGTTATAGAACCGGCTTGGTGTCCCTGACAAAGCAGAACATTACTAAGATTTGGTTGAGAGTATCCTAGACCCAATATCAGGCAGGATACATACTCCCAATCATCAAGCCAAAATGCAAACTTGGATTATTGTTGACACACTCGTGTAAGTCCTCTCGGAGTTAGTAGGGATGGAGGCTACGAAGTGCCCTAAATCGAGTATAAACTCTAATTAGGCACGTTGCGATTAGATGAGACTCTATAGTAGATAGAGGTGATCTATATATGTGTGTTTGCTTAAGAATAGATGACTCATTCCTACAACCCTCACATTTCAGATACCAATGACGGACAAATTCCAACCCCTCTTTCATCTAACAATAATACCCCTGGAAGGTCAATGGACGCATGGCCCGATCAATGGAGATGATACATTTATGGGTTATGTCAGTTTCACTTTTTGATCTTTAAACATTGTAGTTCTATGGAAATTCCACCACATCAATATTCCAATAATCCTATCTCAAATTCCACCATCTAGATTTACAGGTGTTCCTTTAGATATTCCTATTGTACCTCGATGTGCTCAAACCCCTCCTCGCCAAGGCTCATCCATAGGTTCAGCCTCAACAAATGGTCAAGGTAGTATAGAGGAATCCTCAAAAGAAGAAGATCCTTCGGAGTGTTCGAGCTACGAATGTTTGAAGGAATATAAATGTTTTGAATTTCTTAAACTTATATTGTTGTATATTATACTAGTTAGATATTATGGATGAATGTAATATTTTGACTTAACCTTATCTTGTTGAATGCAAAGTTATAATAGGTTGTTGATAGTTTTGTTTCCTTTAAATTGTAACTCTTGATAAGTCTAATATCAAAAAGTATTCGACATAAAATATCTAGAGAATACAATGATTAAAAAGGGTGTTATAGATATCATAATTATCATCCTGACAAATCAAAATTAGAGTTCTTCAAATGTCATAAGTTCAGTCATTACCATTCAAAATGTTATACAAAGCTGCCTAATGACAAAGAAAAGGGAGAAAAAACAAATTTTGTACAAAATCAGGGTGTAGAAACCTTGTTAATGATTGTTCAAATTGATGAAAAATCTAACTTAAATGCCTGGTATGTGGATATAGGTTGCAGTAAGTCTTCATTTTCATATTTAAATGAAGATTTTTCATTCTAAAGTAAGCTTGAGTGATAATTCTACTATGAATGTCAATGAAAAATGTGATGTTAAGATCAAGACCAAAAATGGTTTTGTTGAAACAATATTCAATATTTTATATGTCCTTGATTTGAAAAGTAATTTATTAAGTGTTGGGTAATTACAAGAAAAAGGTTAAGTTATCACAACCAATGATGGTACTTGTGAAATATATAATCCTATTAAAGGAGTCATTGTTGTTTGTTGTTATTCAAATGAATTCAAACATATTGTTCCCATTGAAGATTGAAAATATTCAATCTTGCTTGCTAACTGAAGTAAAAGATTATTTATGGTTGTGACATTTTCGATATGGGCATTTGAGCTTTAGTGGACTAAAGAATCTCCACCAAAAAAATATGGTGACTAGACATCCTCAAAAATTGTTGTTCCCCCAGAGTATGCAAAGAATGTGTTGTTAGCAAACAATATCGTTAAAAATTCCCTCAAAGAAAATCATGGAGAGCAAAGAATGTCCTAGAGTTAATTCATTCTGATATTTGTGGGTCAATAAAACCATCTTCCAATAGAAGTAAAAATTATTATCTAATCACTTTCATTGATGATTATAGTCGACAAACATGGATTTATTTGTTACAAGAAAAACTAGAAGCTTTTGGTGTTTTAAAAAGTTTCAAGGAACATGCTAAAAATGAAGCAAGAAAGACAATCAAGACTCTTCGTACAAATCGCAGTGGAGAATATTGTCTAAAGGAATTTGAAGATTTTTGTAATATTCATGTTATTAGAAGAGAGCTTACAACAGCTTATACCCCCACAACAAAATGGCGTATTAGAGAGGAAGAATTAAACCATTCTTAATATGGTAAGAAGTTTGCTAGCAAAAGGAAGAATTCCAAAGACATTTTGGCTCGAAATCATAAATTGGAGCGTTCATATCCTAAATAGAAACCCCACTTTTATTGTCCAAAACATGACACCCGAAGAGACTTGGAATGGGCGAAAACCAACCATAGACTACTTCAAAAATTTTGTTGCATTGCATATGCCCACGTTCTAGATGGAAAAAGGAAAAAACATGATGACAAGGGTGAAAGATGTGTATTTCTCAGTGTTAGTGTGACATCCAAAGCTTATTAGTTGTTCAACCTAATGACCAAAAACATTGTGGTTAACATATATGTTGTATTTGATGAAGAAAACACTTGAGATTGGAATAGGCAACAACCTACTTCAATTATTGATAGTGATGTTGAAGATGAAATGTAGCCAACTGAAAAGTTATCAATTGGTGCCTTTGAAACGTTACCAATTGCAACAAGTACAACAGATGAACCTTTCCAATGTACTTAGAAAAGGCCAACATGGATGAAAGACTATGAGGTAACAGAGATTGATTATGATGAAGATCATGTGATCCATTTTGTCTTGTTTGTAGATTGTGACCCCACAACTTTTGAAAGTGTTATTAAGAAACCAAAATGGAGGAAGGCAATTGATGATGAAATTGAAGCTATTGAAAGGAATGATACTTGGGAGCTTTGTGATATCCCAAAAGGGCACAAAACCATTGGTGTAAAATAGATTTTCAAAAAAAATTGAAAGAAAATGGTGAAGTAGACAAGTATAAGGCGCAATTGGTAGCAAAAGGATACAAACAAGAATATGGAGTTGATTATAATGAAATTTTTGTTCTAGTTGTACATCATGATACAATCAGATTGGTGGCAGCATTGGTAGCACAAAATTCATGGCCTATTTTCCAACTAGACGTCAAATCTGCTTTCTTGCATGAAAGCTCGGAAGAACAAATATTTATAGACTAGCCCCCTGATTATATTAAGGTTGGAAATGAGCATAAAGTCTATAAATTAAAAAGACTCTCTATGGATTAAAACAAGCCCCACGGACTTGGTATAATCGCATTAAGGACTATTTTTTGAAGGCAAGTTTTCAAAAGTACCCATATGAGCACACACTTTTTGTGAAAATAGGAAATGAATGGAAAATGTTTTATTGTTTGTTTGTATGTTGATGATCTTATATTTACTGGAATTGTGATGCCATATTTAAATATTTCAAAAACTCAATAATGATGAAGTTTGAAATGACTAATCTTAATTTGATGCATTACTTTCTTTGCATAGAAGTGGTACAATCTACTAATAGGATTTTTATCTCACAAAAGAATTATGTGCAATAAATTTTGGACAAATTCCAAATGAAGGATTGTAATCCTGTAAGCATTCCAGCAAAGTACGACTTAAAACTAAACAAAGATAATGAAGAAAAAAGGGTGGACAACACAGTTTACAAGCATACTGTAGGTAGTTTGATAAGCAGATGTATAGAGAGTCCAACAAAAATGCATCTTTTGATAGCCAAGAAAATCCTTCGTTACTTATGAGGAACTAAGAAATTTGGATTGCTCTACAAAAAGGGAAAAAAGTCATATTTATTTATATTTATTGATAGTGATTATGTAGGAGATGAAGATGATAGAAGGATCATGACAAATCATGTCTTTATGCTAGGAACAAGGGTTGTTTCGCGGTCATCCAAAAAGTAGCAAATTGTCACTTTGTCAACCATAAAAGCAGAATTTGTTGTTGCAATGACCTACGCTTATCAAGCTACCTGGCTATGGAAGATTCTTCAAGAGATACATTTCAAGCAAGAAGGAGCAACAAGAATTTTTTGTAAGTATACTTCAACTATCAAACTCTCTAAGAATCATGTACTACATGGAAGGAGCAAAGATATTGACGTTAAGAATTACTTTCTTAGCGATCTTAGCAGTGAAGGAAAATTGAATTAAAGTATTGTTAAAGTGAAGATCAATTAACATATATATTTACTAAAGCTTTAAAGTTACATCCTTTTCAAAATTTAACAAATTTGTTGGGCATTTGCACCTGTTGAAAGTTGCGCATAGACTAAAGCTTATAAACTTCAGTTTAAGAGAGAGACTATTGAAAAAAAATTAATTTATTTTTCTACATGATTTTAATTTGTTTTACTTAATCACAGTTAATTTTAAGTGAATCCTATTTTTTAGGAGTTTATTCACTGCATGTTTAGCAGAATAGTCATGTTCAGCAGAATTTGTTCATATTCAGTAGAAAGTGTCCACATTATTTTATGATATTTTATTTATTAACTTATTTAGTTCTTGGATGTAAGCCTATAAATATGTCATGATATTAATGATAAGAAGAACAACAATTTCTCACCACCGTATCTCTTATTTCTCTTTTTTTTTTAAATACTTGTTATTGTTATCAGTAATAATATTCATATTAATATATATATATATATATATATATAATATAATATATATATATATATATATATATATATATATATATATATATATATATATATATATATATATATATATATATATATATATATGGATTTCTTAATCTTGTTATAAATAAAACTATTTATAATTAAAATTAATAATTATTAGAATCAATTGTTTAAAAGAATTGTCAATTACATATTCTCAAGTTTAGGTAGAGACTATTAATTAAAATTTGGCGATTGTCACCAATTGATGGCCTAATCCTGAATAACTACTTACGATTTATAGCTATGGATAAATGCAATAATTTAGTCATCTGGTGCAGACCACTTTATCAACAACTTTACACTGTCGAATCACATTTTCTTATGACTCGCTTAATTATTTTTTATGGCATTTAGACCATCGATTAATCATTAAAAATTATTAATTACTAACGATTTTTTATTATGCAAATGCTGATAAATGTTCTATTTTTTACAGCACTGATTAAGAAAATAATTTTTTTGTTAAAATATATAAAAATACGTTTTCCAATAATTTTAAATTAGATTTTAATATAATTTTCAATAAAATATTATTACCAATTGTTGTAATAGTACATGCCCACAAATAAGGAGGATTCCGATGAATTATGCAATTAATTGGACAGTTTTATGACTCCAAAGCAGCACCTATAAAGACTCTGATGTCAAAGTAAAAAATGGAATGTGGTGAGTGAACGATGAAAAAACTTGAATTACCTGAAGGGATCTATCTCTTTCTATAGACATACAAATTGGAAAAAAAAAAAGGATGTTATACTCTTGGAATTGCATGTGGGTACACTAGTTGAGTTTCAAATGTCTAAAAATTGGGTATGAGCTTGGTTTTCCTCTTTTGATGATCTATTTAAAAATAATTAACTGATTTAATGAAAATCAATTATTTTATAATATTATTTAATCAATTTATTTTAAAATAAAAGTATAATTTGATTTTATTTAAATTAGATACATTAACCTATTATTAATTTATAAAGTCGTTAAATATATTAAACTAACTAATTTTAAAATATTAAATACTCCGTTTTAGAGAAAAAAGTTCTAAATTAGTTATCATCTTATAAAATCAAAAAAGTATTAAATATTTTTCTATAAATATTTTTAATGGAAGTAATTATTACTTAATAATAAATAAAAAATTAATTAATTAGAAAAATAAATAATATATTGAAAAAGTTATATAATATTTTTATAAAATTTAAAATATTAAACATATTTTTAATATTTGTGTCAAAATCTCAAAAAATGAAAAGAAGAAAGTATATATTAAATATTCATCAGATCTGATAAATGAGTTAGTGAATTTTATTCAAAATATGAAAAAACTTGTACTTTTTGAATTTTAAAATTTGCATTCAAAAATAGGTTCAATTGAATTTTTTTTTTATGTTTTGTTTATTTATTAGACTTCTATTTGATTGATTGTTTGATCTTAGACGCCCCTGCACTGTTGTCATTTGATATAATGACATTGTAATTGGTGAGTTCTTGGATGAGTTTGTTATAGATTAAGAAAAAATAATTGTAGTGTAAAATAATTACATAATTAATTTTTAGAGATTTTAAAAAAAGACATAAACTAATTTATGTTTGTTTACTATCATAAAAGTTAAATTAGTAATTTCGTATAATGTATAATTATTTTTAATTTAAATAAAAATATAAATAATTTTAAATTTTAGGAAAATAAGAAATTTAAATTTTTTTAAAATAAATTCAAAGTAAATATAAGTAATTATGATTTTCAAATGAAAAATAACATAAAATAAATAAAATTAAGGTTAAAGATTTAAAATATTGAAGTAAAAATAAAATTTATAAAAAAATTATTGAATAAAAAATTAAAAAATAAATAATTTAATAATTATAAAAAATTACAAAAGAAACTAAGTAATAAAATCGCAAGACAATGAAAAACACTATAACAAGGAATATTTCTCGTGTAAAAAGATAGATTCAAATTTATAATACAACAAGAATTAATATCAGGCTACACTGATAAAAATTGACAAATCATATTTACGATAAATAAATAATTTTTATGTCGCATAAAACATTTTATATTTAAAATTATAATTTGTTAAATCCTCATTAGTTTAATATATATACTTGTAAACTTCCAAGGTGAATTATTTTGATGTTATATCATTAGAATTGATTCAATACTAAAAATAAAGACTTGATCCATATCACCTAAATGTTAATATGTTATATTTCGAGTTATAATATATATATATATATATATATATATATTATAAAATTGTTAATTATACAAATTGTTATGATAAAGTGACATTTTTATATAAATATCATTACCAAAACAAATAGAACATAATTATGAATCATTTAAAAAGTTTAAATGAGATACCAATGAAAAAGATATTATTGAAAAATAATTAATATTTTTAATATCATGAAATTTTCAAACAAATAAAATTTCATAAAAGTGACAAGAGAATATTAGTAGTATTTTGAATCTTGCTTATAAGTGAATTAATTCGATCTTCGAAACAAATTGCAGCACTTGTGGGAATCTGACACTTTCCATTATCTATGTGAATCAGTTCTATAGTTAATAGATAACTACCATCATAATTAATTAATTGTTAATCAAAATTTAAATTATTGTTTTTCTTTTACTACGAAGTAGCTCTTTTCCTTGTAAAAAAGAACGTAGCTCTTTCCTATCAAATGATTCATGTTTTTTTAGTGTGTAATAAAAATATAAGTACTTCACCATACAATTTTTTCAAATTTGATAATTTAATAGAAGGTCTTTTTCTAGTCATACAATGATGTATAGAAAAGAACCATTTATATGTCAACACGAGAGGACCCATATTAATATATGAGAAAGTAGAGAGGCAAAAGGTGTGGGACTGAGCTAATAGCAAAAATTATTAGAAGATGCTCCAATAATTTTTTATTTATGTTTTTAATTAATTTTTATATAATACGTAATTAAATTTTATTAACCATTTTTTTAATTTTAAAAATTTTACAAACACATCATAATTCAGGATTATCTTTTTTTTTTAAAAAAAAAGAGACAGTCAATGCTTTCAAAATACTAATGATGATTTGTGTTTAAAGCATAATCATAATAATTTGGATTGTGGAATAAGTTGCTCCATCTGATATTCAAAATTAATAATTCATTACAAGCTCAAGTGCCGAAGAAGAAACGTGTTTGGTATTCGCATTAAATACATGCATGCATTGCATTCTCACCAATTAGGGAATCAATTATTTTATGGTAAGTTAGCAAAGTTCATTTTTCTGTCACATGAGAAGTATCAAAGGGGACACGACTTGATACAAATGGTTAAAAATTCAGAACTAGTTTTCATCTTTCCTTTGGATGAGTTTGATTTCGCTTTTGATACCACAAAAATCTCAATTTGATAAATACTCTCTAGAGAAAGATTTCTTAAACCTCAAAAACTGATTAAGTACCAAAGGACAATATATATATATATAATATCTGTATTTTTTTTTTTAATTAAACAATGAATCATCATGATTTGGTCTTCAATCAAAATTTATGTAAGCGATCTTAGTGAGATTTGTTGTTTTAATGACTCATGATGATTAACTAAAAAGTTTATTAATTGCATTTCTTTCTCTCTTTAACACAATTATATATCCTGCATGTACTGAAGAAAATTCAAATCTAAAAAAAGAAGATATTATCATGATGAGCTATTGCATGATAAATTCTGAAAAGGAAAAAAAAAAAAAGAAAATAGTGAGATTATATAATTTGGTCATGGAAAATATATTTCAAGGACAGGAAAAGTGAGAGATACCATGCCCACCTTCAAGTGGGAAATGAGTAAGCGTTGAAGAATGACTATAATGAACAGATGGCAACGTGCAATTATGCAAATATTAGCTTACATGATACATATCTTCAGCAACAAAAGAGGCCATTAAAATTAAGTCAAGTCATATATCATAATCTACTTTCTGAAAATGACCATTTTTATTTTTTATTTTTGCATGTTCCCTAACTCTAGTTGGTGACAGATGGTTGGGAAATTTACAAATACTAGTTTCAAAATTATCATCATTCAATCATCTTCGTAATGGAAAGATCCCATTTGATTACATAAGAATGGTCCATTTTTTTTTTTTCACTCCTATAAAAATAGAAAATTTGACGGCCATATAAATCCTTAAAATCAATCATATTCTATCTTATAAATAAAGTCAATTTCAAGTTTCCTCGTGTCAAAATTAGAAGAGCCTGCAGAAAGTGCTTGACTGCAAAAGGGTAATTATACTTTTCGCTTTTATTATTTCTCCCATAAAAAGCGTTACACGAGTTAATCCTATTTATTATAATTTATGGGATTTCTTGAAAATCCTTCATATTTTTATTAGAATTTAGTATGTGATTTTTTATTTAGTATTGTGATTAAGTGATGTTTAAGTGACCTTTGACCACAGCTCAACTCATTAATCAATCTCTTCAATTCTATTAAAGGCAGACAATTTTGCGTTAAATAATTAAAGCTAAATAACTCACATAGAAAAGTTTTGCAGTAAGAATTCCAAGAATCAATATTCTTCCTGATTGTCACTATATGACGTTCCAAAAAAAAATATTTCAAATTATACGTTATTTTATAAAATTAATAAAATATTAAATATTTTTAGTAAAATACCTTTAATGAAAGTAATTGATACTAAATAATAAATAATTTAATTAATTAAAAATAAAATATATATATTAAAAAGTTACATTATATTTTTTTAAAATTTATCATATTAATTGTATATCTTAACATTTATGTAAAAAATCTTAAACATCATATAAAGTTTAGAAAAAATATTTTTTTTTATTTTTTTTATAAGATATTGTTGACTAATTTACATTTCTTAAGAAAATTACAATAATCTATATATTAATATTAAATTTTTTGTATTATGATATTTTTATATATTTACCATTAACATTATTGGAAGTCTATTTTTCTTTCCAGTCTCCTTTGAAGAAAAAAAGAGACAATTTAATAATATTTAATTATAGATTAAAATAAATAAAAATATTTTAATAAAAAAATAATTAATGCATAAAATAATTAAAATGAAATTTTATATAAAGGGATAAGAATTTTTTAAACTATATCTTATAAATAGGGATAAAAGAAGTATATGTTATTACATATTTAAATATTAAATACTCTCTATATGTTACTTTTATGATGTTTAAGGCTTTGACAGAGATATTAAAAAAGGTAATTAATATGGTGAATTTTAAAAAAATATAATATAACTTTTTAATATATTATTTTTCTCTCTAGTTAATTAGGTCTTTTTTTCACTACTTTGTCTATTCTAAAATAATGGTCCTTTTAGTTTTTTTTTTGTTCCAAAATAATGGTCCTTTTAACATTTTCAAACTATTTTTTTTTAACAATATCCTTAAATATAATTAAAAAAATAAATTAATACTTACATTAAAAAAAGACATCAAGCATAAAATACAGTTGTTATTGATGATAAATAAAATAATTTATAACAAAAATAATTGAATAACTAAATATATTTTTGTTTAAATTTATATCAATAAAATGCTTCTTAATCAATGTTTCATAACTTTAATCTACTGTTTCATTAATTTTATAAAATGATATATAATTTGAAATAATTTTTTGTCTCTAAAATATCATATAATATGATATACAAAAAAATATTTTGTTTACATGTGAACGTTCTTAATAATCTTGTTTTAAGTATGATCAAACATTAAATGTAAACACATCTATTAATCAGAATTTAAACTTTAATTAACCCTGCTGGTTAGTTGAGACTAACCCATTGATAAATATGCAAGAATGTGATTAACTATACTTCATAGTACTCATATAAAAATAAAAAATAAAAAAACCATACTTCATATTCATCTTTATCGTTAGAATAATTAACCGGCGGGTTTGCATGAAACAACTTTTGATATAATAGCCAAAAGTTTTTCTTTTCTTATAAGAAATCATCTTTGGTACATTTGGATTTTGGATGTAGCGGGGAAGAAAAGGAATCAAGACACTGAGTGGGTGATGATGTCCTAAAATCGCAGACACAAACACTCATTGCATAGATTTCCATATATTCCATAACCTTGTAGATATAGAACAAATTAAAGTATTTCATGATGCCATAACTTTGTCAAACCTTCAGGTATTATTTATCTAATTGGCAGAGTCATGTGTATACTTTCACAAATTTCAACAGTTCATTATGTGCCTAATGTCAATTGGTCAACACAAATCTGTTCCCTAAATACAGGCACTATGTAATTAAAAACAACCCTTTCCTCAAAACAAATATTCATAATAAAGCAAGGCGAATTTACCTTAAAATAGGGAGATAAAAATAATAAAATTAAAAGATGAATGAGAGAGGTCATGACTGGCTTGACCAGAACCCCATAAAAAAATACAAAGAATTGGGTGTCATATTAGTGTTGAGACTGTATACTGTGAGATTTAAGTTACACTTCCCTGATTTTAAATTATATATTTTAAAAAGTATTATATATTGTTATCTGAAGTATTGAAGTTAATGTGTTTTTTTTTTATCAATCTATTTATTATTTAGGTATGATATATAATTAAAGTAAATAAAGGGTTCGTAGCACTAACAAAGAGAGGTAGGTTATATATTCAACTTTTCAATAAATGCCAAATTTTCTTTTAAATACTTGAAATTAGACATTGATGGCTTATTTTTAATGTTTGATTATACTAATTTCTATCTATTTAATTTGGATCATGCGTAACTTTGGTTTATTAAATTTTTATATAAACTCATTGGATCACTCTATGTTTGAAATTAAACAAATTGAGTCCCTAACTAAATCGATTAAATTATTTTAATTTTTCTTCTACTTAAAGAGTCCTCAATTAACCATCATATTTTACCAAAAATAATCTTAATATTTTCGTCTTCAAATCCTAATTTCACATCCTACAAAATTCTTCAACTTTTTATCGATTTATATGTAAATCCTCAATATATTAA
>JAMLFT010007213.1:0-15096 GCA_026544285.1 Pachyrhizus erosus
AAATAGAAAAATTTAAATGTATGTTAATATATATTTGTGTGAATATATTATAATAATAATAATAATAATTTATTTTATAATTTCTATTCAACTAAATTAATTTTGGTTTAAAATTGTATAATTTCAATATTTGGATTGTAAAAAAATTTAAAGCATGAATATATAATTATAAGTTGAATTTTAATTTTAATTAGAATGATGATTATAAAAATATTAAGATAGTATTAAATTTTTATTAAGAACATCTATAATAAGAATTATTTAATTATATTGTAAAAATGAGTTATTAATAAAATATTTATTTTTAGAATGTCAACAAATGATTTTGAGTTGTTTAAAATTAAATAAAATTATTTATATAAGTAATTATGTCTTATGAGTTGTTTAACATTCATATTAAATATAAAATAGAGAATAAATTAAACAACTTGTTAATAAAAACTTTCTAATATTATATTTATATAAAGAGTAACTCTAAAATTACTATTCTTAAAATAATTTCATCTGTTCCTTTATATAAATATATTATATACTTTTATAATTTATTAAGTAAATTATACTTGAATAACGATACAGAATTCACATAAGATAGACATATAAAATACAAATATAGAATATGTGAATATAGTTTACTCTAAAATATAGTATATAGGTTTCTTAGTATGAAACAAATTGTAGCGTGAGTCCAACGCGAGTTGAATAAATGCATCATTAAAATTCCATTTTTTGGGTTTGATAAATATAAACTATAAACCTTTTGGTTGGACTTGTTAAATTTAATTTGTCCGCTATCGTACATGGAAGTAGACGTAGGTCCACACTAGCCAACTTGCAATTTCTTTTATTATTTCAAACGCTTAAAAATAATATTTTTAAATATTAATATAAATAGACAATTTTTTTAGATATTTTAAATTAACCATAAACTTTTTTAGAATATTTAAAATTTTAAACGTTTGTGTTTTTTAAGCTATTTTAGAATATCTCTTAGCTGAAAAATAAAGATTAATGTTTTAAGATTTATTTAAAAAATTCATTTTTTAATTACTATTTTTCATACATAAATTTGAAGACCGACTTCCTAATCATATATCATTTTTAGTCTTATTATATGGTTTAACAAATAATTTTTAAAATTTAGATTTTTATAAATAAAAACAGTGATAATAATAAGGAAGGAAGTAATATTTAAAAAAATTAATATTCGTTTATTAATACTCCCTCTGTTCTATTTTATTAATTGTTTTAATTTTTTTATATAAATTTAAAAAAAATTATTTAATAAAAAAATAATTTTATCAAATTAATTTTAATCTTAATTAATTTTACTTAATATGATATAATACAATAATAATATTTAAAAATAAATTAGTAATATAAATAATTTTTTTAATTAATATCATATTAAAAAATTAAAATAATTATTATTTTTAAATAAAATATTTTATTTTTTATGATGATTAAAATAACACAAAATCATCACTGAATGATGAAATTTTGGGCTGTTTTTATTGAAGAAACTAATGCCTAGTAAATTCAGATTAATTTATTACCTACGTAACATGGTAATAAATAAAATATTTATGACTCAGTCTCGAGAACTGATGACAGTAAACTGAAATATATGACCACGTCGTTAATTATATACTCAGCACATGCTCCTTATTTTAAAGCTAATTTGGTCAACTTATTAAAAAAAAAAATTTGTGATACAATTTTCTTTTTAGGTGAATATTAGGTCAACTTAGTAAGACTACCTAGTGTGAGTATAATATATATCTATATATAATATAAATAAAAAGTGTGAATTATTATTATATTTTAGACAGTGTTAGGCTTTTCTTATGATGGATGACTAACCATGGACAATGGATTATACCACCAGCCAAAAACTAGGGCTGGTTAAGCCATATCTATTGGTTTCTATAACCTACGACCACCATCTGCTGTTGACTTTTAAGATTTATATATATATATATATATAATTAACAGTACTTAAATATTTTTTAATTATGTAATTAAAGACTTTTACTCTTTGATGAAATTTCAAAACATTTCTACATAGGTTTTTTATGCTGGTTATGAGATTAAATTTTATTACACTTATAGTCAGTTTAATTCAGTGCAAAGATATAAAAAAGGAAAGGAAAGACAGGGAAGATATTTAAAATCTATTATTTCACTTTTTTTTAAAGGACTTGGAAAAAGTTAAAAAGAAAAGAAAAAAAAAAACAAGTACAATCTATTAGACATTATGTTGATCAATTCAACGACCAAGGTGTAAATACTTTGATATCATTCCTATGTTATTTAAATAAGATTATTATTTTTATTTTTTTATTATAAATTCAAATATATTACTATAATTATTTCATCTAACGTTTACGATATGCAAAAGAAAAACCAATGATACTGCATAAAAATAAAGTTTGAGTGTAGAAAACTTTGAAAAACACAGGCAATCACAACTCGAGCTATCGGACTCGGTTGGGATTAAAATCAAAAAGACTTTTGCAAGAGAAATTATTATGATTGACAATATCTGATCAAATTAATTGACGTAACCCTTAGTTGGAAGAGATTCTTTTCGTCTCCAAACCAATTAGCATTTCAATTTTCCGATTCTCGTAAAAGAGAGAAAGGGATTATTCATTATATTTATTATTTCTAGACTAAAATAATTAAAAATATTTTGATAAAAAATAATTAATATAAAGAATAATTAATATAAAGAACAATTAATAACTTACTCTACTTATTTTTTTTAGAATAAATATATTAATAAACTATAATTACAGCTATTCTTAAAATACATTCATGTATAATTTGTTAACATACTCCTTCTAAATATATAAGATTTTTTTATAATACCAAAATGCCTCTTGTATTTTTTGTACTAGTTTAGATGTTTTTTCAACTTTTACTTCATAATATTAATTAATATGATGTATTATATTATTAATCTACATGTGTAATGTATATGTTAATAATTAATAATTAAATTTTTGTTATTTTTTTTAAAGTTGATTAAAAATTAAAGATTAATCGATCATAAGATAAATTTAAATAATTAAATTTTTTTAATATATGTTTAAGGATCAAATTTTTTTACTATATATTTAAAAAAAAAAGATTATTTATCAATAATATCACACTATTGAAAATTAAACTTTAGTTACATATTTATATAAAATGACTATTCCTTAGTGTATAAAATAGTTTTTATCAGTGCAAACAACTTTGTGCACACCAACTACTGGGCACGTGAACCGCAGCAACCCATTTGATTGGAGGGGTTTCCATTGGAAAGACAAGATATTTTTGGGTTTACAATGACAATAACATGCATGCACATATGGTGGTGACCTTGTACCAAACCATACCATACCATCCCATGTTTTGGCTTCACACTACATACGAAGTTGACTGCTTCAAAGAAATATACTACAACATATTATCATACAGATTTAAAGTCCTTATACGTTCTTCAAAAGTCTCTTCTCTCTTTTCAACCCTCATCCATCGTTGCTCACTTTAATGTGTCTGTAATAATACGTGCAACTACTCTAGAGAGCGAAAGCTTTCTAGAATATACATCTCTCTTCATTGTACACCTCATATCTCACAACTAAAATTAATTAAAATAAAAACTCATTACATTTTTATGAGTTGGAATCAGATGAACTGATGAAGAAGAAAACACGGGTGGCAAAAATTTCATGTAAACAATATGAATATGATTGTGATTGTGATTATGATTATGGTTATGATGCCTGTACTTTCAAACGTGTAAATTACTTCATTATAACATTTATGCTGAGTAGTATATATTGTTTTTGTACGAATATCTGTACTGCATGACACTGATATCTGTATTTTCATTTTATATTTCTTATTGTTATTGCTGTTGGTCTGCCTATATTTGTGTTGAAAAGTACTGATGCATGCTAACACATATAATACAATTAATTATTTGGAAAAGAGATGGGGAGTTCATAATTTATTATTATATATGATTTTAAAAAACATACATAGAACGGTCTAGCAAAAAGCTAATGGTCCAGAATAATGGCTCAGAAATGACAATACAAGAGAAAAAAATGTAAAAAATGAGAATAATGGCTCATTTCTGATAATGATAGTACTGTGTAATATTCGAAATATACAAATTGTAATTTAGCTATTTATTTATATACATTCAGCTTTAATTCTTTTCGGCGTAGTGTATTTTTTTAACAGATTTATATCTAAATTAATAACTTTTATATTTTACTTAGTTCAAATATAAGTACAATTAAATATTGAAAATAAAGCAAGTTAACTTCTGAAGGATAATCTCTGTGGTTCAAAATACAAATTTTTATGGTACAAATATTATATCAAGCAGGAAAAAAACTTTCATATTAAAAGTATTCTTACAAATGATTTATATTTGTCTCGCCTTAATAAGATGAATGAGAATTTCGTGAATTGTTAAAATATGAGTAGGAATGATAATAGACAGAATCTCAAAAAATAAAAATAAAAAAGATACAATTTGGGTATGATATTCTAGTATATTCTTTCCGATATCCACCCACATTTTCTAAGAAAACTTGTCTTCGGACACATACTTATACGAGAAATAAAATAAAACTCATTCCTATATTTAATGGGCACCTTAATTATATACACAAATCTGTATCCGTTACTTAAATTTTAATTGAATAGAATATTTTAATGTGGTACCTTATCAACAAACCATTAAATGAAAATATTATTTTAATATTAAATAATCATGAAAAATACTAAAAAAATAATTAAAGATATAACATCTAGCTAACTTAATTTAAAAATATCCAAAAATGTTTTTTAAAATATGGTAAATATATATTTGTATAAATATATTTATTATATTTATATATGTGTAAGTATAAGAGTTAAGCATTATAATATCTGTATAAAAAAATAAGTTATATATATAAAAAATTATATTATCATCTAATTACAAATTATTATGTAGAATTACTTTTTTGATTTTTATAATAATTACTTTAAAAATTATATTAATAATAATTTATAATTAATTAACAGTACAATATTTTATTACATTCTAAATACATAATCATTAAACTCTAATCATATGTGTAAAATTTTAAAATTAAGTACTATTTAAACCCAAACTTGTATGTCTTGTAAAAAAAAAAAAATCCAAACTTCTTTTGATGGCTAAAGGCCTATGCATGGTGGGTAAAGGTTGAGTACCTATTGATCGAGTTTGAATCCAATAATCTTATCATGTTTCACTTCAAATCTTTCTTTTAGAAAATGATGTTGTTTATTAATAATTTGACATATTGGATTAATCTTTGTTAATATAGCTTTTTTATAATGTTTGTTAATATGGCCTTTTACTCATAAAAATTCAAATGTTAATATATATAGATATTACAAATCTATAGAGTATTCAATACGTCTTACTAATAAACTACTCACTTACTATAGAATGCTAATATATATTATTTATACTTCAAAATGTTAAAACAATATATCATATTCTTAGTATGGACCCAATTTTTTATCTGTTAATAAAACCTTCAAAATTAGACCAAATTAGTCGATAGGACCGATTGGATTAGAACTAACTGCTACACCGGTTCACTTCAATCCGATAACTGTTCTTGCAAAGATTTGGTCAAAAACTGATTTGAATTGCTTTGCTGGGTTTTTTCCTAATTAAAAATTTCAACATTATATCAATTGATATAATTCTAATGCAATATTATAGTGATAGATAATTATATTTATTTAGTTTTTAATTATAGTTGCTAATAGATATTATGATGTTATTGAATTTAAATATGATGATATATCTAATTTTATTTCATGTTTAATTTTACATGTTGTATGTTATGAGTTATGATATTTATAAATGAAGTTTAATTTTTTAATATTATAAAATTAAGAATATTATGTTATTTTTTGTTTAATATTATTTAATATATCGTATAAAAGTTAAAATAATATGATCTAATTATTATCCATTCAATGACATTTAGACCATTGAGTTTTAAACACACTGCATTAACTGATTCAATGAGCAACCCAGATTTAAAAACTTTGAGCAAAGTGTATTATGTTTTTGTAGTATCTTGGGTGGTGACTAGTGTTAATGTACATATGAGCAACAATATATGCGATAAAGTATTTATGAATTAAATTTTACAGTATAATGTAAATTTATAATTTTGAATTCCTTTTTTTTCAGGATGATATAACGTAGTGTAGAATTTACCTTCAACTTAAACACAACTCCAATATTATTAGATCATGATTAGTTATTGAAAGACAATATTTTATTATTTTATTGCAAGTCTCAGCACTCGACAAGCGATGTTACCGAGTCTCAGTTCTGCAGTGCGTTTGATTTGAACCAGTCTTACGGTTGTTCGAGTCAAATAAAGACCCAATCCAATAAAGTATAAAGTATAAACCATGAATAGTGAATTGATCCAACGTTGCAAATGTACACAACACTTTGAATATTTGTACTGTTTTGTCGTTTTCTACTACTACTAATATGCGGGTCCCAACACATGCAAAACCTAAACTATAATAAAACTTCCACCATTATATAAGCGACATCGTTAATTAATAATGCTGAGAAAAATTATTGGTGATAATAAATTGAATAGGTTGGTGATATATGCAAAATGGTGCGAAAGAAAAGATAACGGGAATCTGATCAATACAAGAATATTGTATGGGATATACTAACTGTAGAAGGAGAATTTGTTCAAAGGACAAAACTTTTATACTTGATTTTGGTGTTGTTTTCTGGTTAAAAAGTGTTAGAAAAAAATCTTCTTAAATTGAAATTTATTTTAGTAATGTGCGTTAATTTTTAATGTTGATTTTTATTATATAATTTATCATGATAAAATTTTAGTTTTGGTTGAAAAATAATGCTAAAAAGACTTGTAATATTGTAACTAATAAGTTCTGTCCTTATTCAAATCGATCTACCAAACTTTGTTGCTTCAGTTTTCTCCATTTCACATTGGAATCCAACTCCAATCTCTAACAGTGGATGAATACTTGTAAAAGTCTCTTTGACACTCAAATTGGTTAGTGTTCTAACATGGGAAGTCTATAGTGTGTAGTTAAAAATGTTGATTATTATTCTTCTATGTCGTGTCTTGTTCTTTCTCTAGAAGTTGTAAGACAATATATCTAATGTAAGAAATAAGTAATGATCCACATCATGTGATCTTGTGTGGTGTTACTGGTAGTTTCTTAGAAAGTGAAACCACCAGAGTTGTTAAGCTCATGTAAAATGTTAGATTATGCTTAATAAACTTTTATATGGAAACACTTACTATCCTGTGTATGATAGGATATTATTTGTGCTTTTTTCTAGTTTTATTTAACAAAAAGAATGTCCTATGGTAAAATAAGGACTTCAATTTTAATTTAATTTCTTAACTATATTTTTTCGTCTTTAAAATTGGGATAAATCTGATTTTGTTCTCCCAAAATTTAAAAAAAATATTTCACTCTCTCAAATAAAAAAAAAATTAAAGCCTCAAATTTAGTTCTTGGAGTATTAGCAATGATTTAAAAAAAAATATTTTAATCTTTTATATTATATTTATTTCACGTCACCTTTTATCTTTAGAAATATGAGTATAAGAAATAATATTCACATGATTGTTAAAAAATTATAATAGTATATTTTTAGGATATTTTATTTTTAGAAAAATTGAACATTGAGATTCTAAGCATCTTTTATTTTTATGAAAAGAGGACAGGTGCATCATATTTTCATGAGAATGAAAATTATTGTCTATAATAGCTACTTATTTCTACTACCTTTTTATTTCACTTTTATTTTTTAATTTTTAATTAAATAAATTTTAATTTTTCCTAAATTATTAAATATTAAATAAACATATTTATAGTATTAATATTTTTATATATAACATTTTTAAAAATATGATTCTTGAGAATATAAAATTTTACTGTGAAATAAATGTTTCCTTAAATTTTATGTTTAGGAAGGATTAAAATTGTATTTTTTTAAAATTTGAGGAAATTTTTTTTTACTTAAATTATCAAATTTTAACTTATTTTAAATTTAATTTTTAGAGAGTAAAAATATATTTAAGGCTAATTCAATGCATCAATAAAAAAACATTCCATTATTGGGAGAAATATGTAATTTGCACGCTCAATTTGATTAAAAATGAAGTAAGGCAATAAACTTTTTTCGTACATTAATGCAAACAACCAATTAATAACCGATATGAAAGGAAAATATGTGAAGGTGGAAAATGAAACCTCCATATCAATATCATCAGATTATTATTATTTTTTGGAGGGGTATCAACAGACTTCAATCTTTACTTATAAGATAACAAAATCAATTAGGCACGAGCTATAATCATTTTAAAAAGAATTATTTGATTTAATCATAAACTTATCAAATATTATTATTACACATTAACGTTAAATATGAAAAAATTATAATCTTTTTCCTTACCTTTTCGGGTATTCAAAGTATCTTCGGCTGAATACAAGAGACTAACCTCTTGATATACATTGTTTTTGAGAAACACCATGCGAATGATGAAGCTTATTTAATTTTGGTTATAAATCCAGAATTCAGAAATCTGAAGTCCAAAATATGGTGGGTCATGCGTGAAATCTTATTTATTTATATTTAATTTATTAACAAAAACAGCTTGATTAACGGAAGCTAATGTTTTGGTGAGTGAATAATGGTTTTTGTAAATGGCTTGGGGAACCCATTTCCATATTTAAATTATGTTGATTCGACCAACTCCTTCTAACTACCCTTCTTATATATGTGTGTGTGAACACATAATGTACATATTATTAAGAACAGAAGAATCTCTTTAACCAAAAAAAAAAAAAAAGTACAGAAGGAGATGATCATGGACGTCGATGATTACATATGTGCTTTGAAATCATTTCGCTTCTAGGTTCCACTTTTGTCTTAGAGTCATGGAATATAATATTTTTAGAATAAATCCTACTTTTATCTTAAAAAATACAAGCATCATTACTCTTTTTTTAAAAAAAGAATTGCAACAATTTAGCTTATAAATTATGCAAAATGTCATTATTTTCGTCTTTCAAAACTTATTTACATCAATTAAATCTATCAACAATATAAAATATCGTTAACTTAATTATTTAATCTTATAAATGTTATTAGATTAATTCTGAAATTTAGTTACACGTTTTCTCAATCCGATAACGACATTTTACATGCTTGGGGATTAAATTTATAAATTTCTGTATTATAAGACAAAGGTAATGACGTCTGTATATTTTAAAGACGAAAAATGGGGTTACTTTAATTTTTGGTTTGCCCCGTCCCTATTATTGTTAGTCTTTAAAACATAGAAAAATAATTAAAACAATTCGATAGATAATCCTGGAATAACAAAGACATGCAATGTGAATAATTTTATTTTTTTTTATCATGATATTGATAAAAAAATATTTATCAATAATAATAATAATATATCTTTATCAGATATCATAACATGTGAATATACATTGTGTGGATATTTCTCTTTTAACATATATGTGAGCAACCATTAGTAACATGTGAAAAAAGAAACTTATATTATTGGCAGGAGGGAGGAGATCTATAGGAGAATGTAAGGGCTGAAATATTAATATGAATTTGACGTAGGATTGGAATGAGTTGTTTTTTTTTTTTTTTGCATTTTTATAAAAGGTGAGGTGGTTGAGATAGGTTGGTATCACCTCATCATGATAATTAGAAATGATTGTGTTTATGTAAATTTGATATTTAAATTCGTAAATAAACATAATTTTATGAGTATTTGAGAAAGGAGATAAATATTTATTTTTTGGAAGCTTTTATCTTTTTTTTTTAGACTCTTATCATGAGTTTGTAGTTAAATATATATATATATATATTTTTATCAATTTTAAAGATTGACCATGAGAACATATAAAATTTGCATTTGAAACAGAAGTTCACTTAATATACAATTACGTTGAGAAAACTGTGTGAAGAATCTATTCAGAAACAAAAATATTGATTAGAAGCAAAATAATACAAAATATTAAAATGTAGATAAGTAAAAGAGTTTGAGTTTGGAAAAATGTAGAGAGATGTTGACATTGTATAAATATAATTGAAAAGCAAATAAATAACAATCGAAGATAAAATGTAATTAAAATAACTAATTGAAAATGAAATGATGGTTGAAAACATTGTAATAATCCATTGAATAGTAAGTGTCACAAGAACTTAAGAGAATATGTAGGGTATTTATAAGTTTCAACCCTTACAAATTTGTTATTTATAAAGTATAATTCTAAATTAAGAGCAACCATTAAATTTTCTTTCTAATAACTTTCTAAAACTACTCCTAATATCTTGATTATTGATGTTTTTTTGTCTTTGTTATCTACTGTTGATAATATTATAATCTCGATATTCTTAAATTTTCAATTTTTTAATATTAGAGTAGCAACATAAAACATTATTTTAATACTTAGTCAAAATAATGTGTCTCTTAATATATTAAAATGAGAAATGATTGAGACGAAGTTTTGTTATATATACGTGTATGGACTTTATTTATATTAGAATATCTACAACAAAATTTGACTCATGCCATGTAAGGAGAATTTGTGGCGTTATGTTAATGTGAGAGCTCTTAGATAAGAATATGTAAAAGAGAATTGGACCATCTTACGATGATGACTTTTGATAGTCCTTTATAATTTAAACAATTATAATATTTTATATTTTCTTTTCTTACATTTTTTTATACCTATTACTAATTACTAATATTTATTATTATCAATCACTTTTTTTTATTATATTATTAATTACTTCTCTAATTTCTCTCTCCTTCTTTAGCCATTTCAATGAGTATATACACTACACTCCAGGGAAGGTGTTAAAAAATCATTTTCCTATTTCAAAATACATTGTACACAACTAAAAGTAAGTACAACATTGTGGACCTTTATGAAAACTACTTTACTATGTATCATATTTCTCACATTTGATTCTCATCCCCATGAATAAATGATCAAAAGAAAATAGGATTTAAATTGAACAGACTTCCAACGATGGTGTCTTCAAATAAAGTGCAATCAATGTGCTTTACCATGAAGTCATGGACCAATGGCATCGAGGTCCACTAATGATATTTCTCTAGCGATAGTAGGCTTTTTATATTTACTTTTACACTAAATCTTTAGTCTGATTATGCAAATATTAAAACTTGTTTTCATTAGCTTCTGACAATTTTTATAGTTAAATATAATTTTTAAATATTAGTACTTTTATTTATTTTTATTAAATTAACCTGTGAATAGTCAATTTATTGACATTGTCACTTTTTTTTTTTTTTTTCATTTTTTGTGCCTTTAGGTCAAAGAAACTAAGATATATTGAGTTGGACTGGTTGCAAAGTTAGAGAAAAGCCCAATCCTTAAAATGAACTAGAAATGCACACTTTGATTTAAAGGCATTTGCTAAATGCAACTTCGTATTTGTTAAATACATAATCTTTATGTATTTTTTCTTCTTCAAATTTCCTTTTCAAAAAATAAAATTTGAAAAGTGTTAAAATTTTAAAATTTAGGAAAAGTATTTTTCAAAAATATTAGAAAACTTTCCAGAAGCAAAACAAAAGCCCTTAAACATTGTCATCTTGAAGTTCGTTCTCCACATTCCTATAAAGCATTTTTGCTTGATGCTGCTATTCCACTCTTTGTTGTTGCACATGTCACTTCATCCTTATTCCCTTTTGCATCGTCAACTTGGTCATTAAGAACATAATCACTTCCTCCTATTACACCTTTATCTCCAACAAACCCTTTCTTATAATACGCCACCTTCAAGTATCATTTCATTGTTGACCAATCACTATGCTCCTAGTTTTCCTCTTCTTTGACAACACATGCATAATTGAAGAAGAAATCAAGTTCCTATGCTCTGCATTATCATAGGCGATGGAGTTGTTGCAACTACCATGCATAATCTACTTATCATTGCTCCCTTATATGTTGACCTAAACCCCCATTCCTAAGAACCTCCATCGGCTTTCATCATATCTTGCAATTCAAAACACTTCCCTCTCCTCATTCACTTTACTTTTTGGAAAGGGATAATTTAAATAAAAAATATGTAAGGGCATGTATTTAGTAAATATGAGAGGTGCATTTAACATATGTCTACTTTTTTTTTTTGTACATTTGAATTTTTTGGTACATTGGCATCTAGGTAATTTAAAATATCAATATTGACAAAAAAAATTAATAACAAAATAAAAAACCAATATGATATGTTGCTAACTTTGGAATACAAGATTGTATTTTGGGTAGAAATAAACTTTTAATTTTTAATATTTAAATTTATATATGAAAATAAAACCTATTTAAATAAAAGAAGGTTGAAATGAATTCTACATATATTCAAAAACTATTTTAACTCACCTTTGAAAATAGAAAAAAAGGGTTTCTAATTATAATTTTACGTTTTTTGAAATTTTTTCATCCTATTTGATACTTTTTTTTTTCACTTTTCTCGATCTCTTATTTAATATTTTTTTGTCTTTGTCAAAGGATGAAAAATAGGTTGGACCAACTTGAGCCTGCATGATGAAAATATAAAACTTAAACTTTAAATTTTAATAAAAAATTTAAATAAGAGTCAAAGTGAATTTATTTTAGAAGTCCTAATTGAATTTGGTTTTTTGGGCTTAATACTCTAAGGCCAATAATACATATTGAACCTTGACTTTGTTCAACGTCTTGTAGTGTTACATTGACTAACTAATGGTAAATGCAAAAATAATTTAGTTTAAAGGATAAGTTATTCAATTTAATTATAAAAATATATATATTTTTATATAAAAAATGAGGTTTGCATGCATAATAAATGTTTAAGCACAATTAAATAACTACATCATAGATACTGAAATAATACCTCACGGATAAAAATAAAATGATAATGCCATATTATGCCACAAGACATTACAAATCATTATTTGAAATAAAGATATTGATATCAAAGTATTTAAAAATAACTAAATATATCATTAGACAAATGTCATGAGAAAAATACCAAAAATACATCTAAAGGGAGAAAGGGCATGTTCTAAGCACACAAAAAGCCTCCTAACTAATCATACTTTAACCTTAATATTTATTATTGAGAAGTTGTTAACAAGTCCTCTTTCTTTAAACTAGGGGTATGAATAATAAATTGATGAAAAATCTCAAATACATTATTGATTATGTTATCTATTTGTTACATGAATGTCATAATCATTGTACAAACACAAGTAATGATGGTAGCTATATGCAAATTACAAAACTACTATATAATGACGTGCTTCACGCATGCAAAAGAGATAAAATCAAACACTAAGAAATAATAATATAATAAAAATTACCATTTTAACATATAACAACATTGAATGCAAATAAAAAAAAAAAGTGTAACAAATAATGCATGTCACATATTAGACTCCATGAAGATTCTTATCATTTGAACGACTAGTCAATAATATCCTTAATCATGATATACTATTAGCAACAAGCCTCAAGTCAACAATATGTCTCGTGTCAAAATCATTTGTTAGACATACTAATATCTAATCATAGAGCGCTTGTGGCTTTGCATTGATATTAGTACCAAGATAGTTGTCGGTACAATGACATAAGATTTTCATTGCTGCACCCTTTGAGAAATTGTGACTCCATATTTCCTTAAGCTATTACTTAAGTAATATTCACTAATTTTCTCATGCTTATCATAGATAGAATATATGTTCAAATCCTCACGCAATAAACTTATTTACTTTTGAATGCATGACAATCAACATATACATCATCCCAAGATAATCATTTCAATACCATCGTTGGGATCTTAATAAGAAAGTAGAGTAACAACACTATATTTGAGTCTTAAAGCATTAAGCTACAATATTAATTGACATTGAACTTTTGTTTATTTTTTTATAATTTGAGAGAGAAAGAGAAATTTATGATGAACATTAAATATTTTTTTGTTTATTTGATTGATAGAGTGATAAAAACCTGTGAATTGTATCGTATATTATATTTTTGTTCTATATAATGATTTTGAATGAAAATAAAGATTTAGAATGTTAAAGTACTTCTACATCTTTTTTACTTTTGCGTACCATGCTTAATTTTTATCACATATGCAATGGTATGCATATGTAGTTTTATATTAAAATATATTGAGATTGAATTTAACTTAAAAGAAAATAAATTAGAATATATATGAAAACAATTTTGTTTGAAATAATTATTTTAAGATATTTTAATTTAAAAATTAAATAAATTTAAAATAATTAAATATATAATAATTATCACCCGTATTTTGCTAGACTATTAAATTAAAATTATATTTAAATTTTTTAATTTTATTTTAAATTGAATTTGATTATATGATCAAATTATCTTTTTATAATTTTCTTTCACTTTCTAGTGTAACCAAACAAATAAAAATAAATTACCCTATATTATTTCTTCTTAATTCCATAAATCAAAATAATATAAAATTTAATCCAAAATTATTTTAATTAATATATTTTATATTTTTCTCTTCTCTAATTCATTTCTATCAATTCAACTTCCAATCAAAATAAAGTGTAAGGTCCAATACCATTACCACATCACTTGTGGTCCTCCGTAAGGTTTTAAACACTTAAAAATACCTAAATTAAGGTTATAAAATATTATTAATAAGTTATAAAGTGTTCCAAAAATTTTAAACTTTACACAAATAAATAGTCCTTTTTTGTGTAATACACACATTATTAACTTTAATCCTTTAGGTTGTGTTTAGATAAGAAATTTTGAAATTTTAGAAAAGTTAAAATGCTTAAAATTGGAATTGTTATGATTTAAAATTTTTTTATGTTTTAAATATTTTGTTTGGATAAATCAGTTCAAATTTTTTTAATTTTAAATTCTTAATTTAGATAACTTAATTCAAATTTTATTCTATAGAATTTTTTATTATTAAATATGTATTTATAAATTAACATTTTAATATTA
>JAMLFT010007214.1:0-15049 GCA_026544285.1 Pachyrhizus erosus
TATTTTTATTATTACATATTCAAATTAAAATTATTTTTTAAAAAAAATAAATCTATATACAAAAATTTTAGGTAACAAATGACTATTTAAAATTTTTTTACGGTTTAATTAACATTAAAAGATAAGATTACTACTCAATTAATATCTTAAATTATTGGATAAAATTAATTTATTATTGTTATTGAAACTTCAAAATCTATATATAATATTAATGGAAAACAAAAGAATCTTTTATATTATTTTAACCATTTTTTTTTATCAATTTTGATAAATAAAAAGAAAGAAAGAAAGATAACATTCATACATCCTATAACATCAACATAAATCATTGTGGTTTTTTTTTTTTTTTTTTAAATGTAAACCAAAATCCATCTTTAACTAGTATGCTTCACAATCACATAACATCTTTAATGAACAATTCTTATACCTTTCTAACTTTTTCCGTCATTGATATTTTTAATAAGTTAAAAAAAACAACCAACTTTATACATTTTAAAAATTAATCCTACAAATTTATTTTTATCCATAAACAAATATGCAGCATGCTATTATCTATTCACATATAATGATACGAACCTCGATTCGTATCATATAAATAATTTGGTTCTCAAATAATCTAAAAGAAAAAATAAATAAATTGAAGTCTGTCAAAGTATATTATTTGCATGGAAGATATGTACATTTTATTCTCTATAAAGAAATAGGAACTGAATATATACCCAACAACAGGAAGGTAAAGAGGAAAATATATGGTTAACATTGAATGATAGAATATATATTTTCCAAACGTGCAAAGTAAAGCAATGAAAAGAAAAGAAAATAAAAGAAACCTTTGAAATAAATGTCCTTTTGTTTGCCTTCAAATACTGAAACGTAAGCCCATTGAGTGTAAGTGTGCGAGAGATCTTTTAGAGAGATAGATTTTCTCCTTTTATTTTTTTTATCTGCTTCTCATCTGTTCATTCCTCTTTTTTGAGTATTAGTGGGTGATTTTTATAGGCAAAACTAATTTATCCTTTTATAATCAATTTATTCTACTATTCATGATCTCTTTCTACTCCCTTAGTAATTATTCTCATTTTTTTTTATCAAATTATTGTAGGTTGAATTCACTTTGAATATATTTTATAAAATAAAAGAACAAAAATTGATGTTACAAAATAAATATATTAATATTTATAAGAATTTGAAATATATTTAAATTTTATATAAATACTAAATTAAAATATGTTACATATATTAAAAACTAAATTAAAAATATGTTATATGTATAAACAACAAGTTAAAAATATGTAACAGAATTGACAGTCATAATATGATAACAAAAACCAAATTAATAATATTTAGAGGTATAATAAGCAATTTAAGAAACTTTTACGAACAGAAACCAAATTGAGAATGCACAATGTATAAAAAAACTAAATTATATGTTTAACGGTAGAAAAAAATGTCTCTTCAAATGGGTAATTAAGCTAAGCTAATTGGTATTGTCCCGCGTGTGTTCAGGTTCATGCACGTGGTTGTGACTTGTGAGATTGAATAATTTGGTCTACCACGTGCCAACAATAATGATGACACACGTGCACATTATAGTTCATCAGTGGGGGCAAAAGAGGAAAAGCAAAAAAAAAATGCAGAGAGAGAGAGAGAGAGAGAGAGAGAGGAAAGGGAAGAGCATCATCTTGCTCGTTTGCGATGTTTCCTCATTCATCAGTCTTTGCTTATTCACCTTTATTTTAGTTTGGGGACCATTTTATTAAAGGAATGTCTACCCAAAGTGGGACATAACTCCTTGAATTCTGATGAATGAGAGGCCATAATTAATTCATAACCTTTGTTTCCTTGCCTTCTCAAAATTGCCAATGCCTCCTCCTCCATTAAACCCCCATGAAAAAATATATACCTTAAATTAAAAGGGAATTGTTTTCATTTTATTAATATAATAATTCTAACATAACATAAAGTAGCATACTTCTTTGGTCAATTTGAACCTCTTAATTTCCAAAAGCACTCATAGTGGGTTCTTAGTAAGGCACACTTAGGTCTCCATCAAATATGAGGATAGAGAGAGAAAAGAGAGTGCAAAATGAGTGTTTTGTTTGACATCAAAATAGAGCCTTTCATTTCTTCAAAATGTCTTTGAAATGCTTTTATCATTTGGGTACTGGGTCCTGTCTAAAACCGTCCTCACCAGTGGATTCCATTTTCATAATTCTATTAATTGCAGGTTTTAATAATAAATCAACTCCGTAGCTGTTTTTTCTTCTTATTCATTTTTGTATTCCTCAGATTTGGTGCTATTTCCTTTTCGATTATCATTAGTTTTTCAATAATTAATTTCACAGAAAAAGCATGAGTATCGGTATATTGCACAGTTATTTGTTTATTTCTAATAAATAAAAGTTGAAATGGACAAACAGTTCAAATCCTAGATGGAATGATCTTTTCTTTATTTTCTTTGGTGAATAGAATAGTCTTTTCTTTATGATATTCCCTAATCGAGAGATAAAAACATATAATTTATGTTTATATTTCTTCCATTCTACGAGTCACAGAATAATGTTGCATATTCTTTTTAACGAGCTTCGGCACGTTTGAGTGTTGTTATTTGAGAAATTCTATTTGTATAGAAAAATTATATTACTTTTTTTTTATAATAAAAAGAGAAAGAAATTAAAATAAGACAAGTAATGTAATTGAGAAAAATAAAAAATAGTATTATGTTTTTTTTACTGCGATTTCGCATTCTATTACAAGTTGTGAATATCTATTGACTTTGATCAGATGAAAGTGAATGGGCCGTCTTTTAATCTCTAATGCGTTGAAAGTTAAACAAACAAACAGAAGGAATAAAACATCAGAAAAGCCAAACATTTCTTTCATTTTTTCAATTGATTTCCTAGGTAAATTTTAATATTTATTTCTTAATTTGCAAATCCATACTAATACTCATAAACAAAAGGTGTTGAAAGGAAACTTGGAGCATGTTTGATTTTTCTATCACTTTTTCATTTTAAAAATTGTTTTTGAAAATAATTTTAGTAATCAATTTCTCGTTCAAAATCTATTACGTTTTTAAAACTTGTTTTTAAGACAAGTGTTTAAAAACTAAAAAATATAAATAACTAGAATTTTTTTTTTGTTTTTTTTTATTCTATTATTATCTCCTTCATCTCCTCCTCCGACTCTCCCTTAATTTCACAGTCTACTTTGTATTTGGCACCATCTTCCACCAATTATTTGAACAACCTTATTGAAGTATATTTTAAATACTACAAACAGTTTTTAAAAATAAAAATCAAACATATCCTTAACGTTTACCCTACTTCTTTGTTAAGTGCTCTATGAATCCACTACTCATGTTTTCTTTTGATGTAGTTTTGCTTTCAATATCTAGTTTAGACTTTCTGTATGGCTTGGTTTATATGTGATGGTAACTTCAGAATTTAATCGTCACTTAATAAAACATTAGGAGTTTGATCAATAGGGACAAAGTTGTTATTTGAGGAAATTTTATCATTATCAAATAATTAGGTTAGTCTTAACTAATCTGCAAAATAAATGAGTTAGTATAATAGTTAGTTTGCACCAGTTTGCAAGCTAGCTGACTAGCTCGCATGTCTAAATAAATTAAAATATGATTTTTAAATAAAGCTAACATAAAACTAACAAAATATAAAAATAGCTAACAAACATTAAAGGATCTCAAATCCCCGCTGAATTAAATAACCATCCAATATCAAATATAAACTTGTAATTAATTAGTAAAATATTAGAATATATTTTTCTTAAAAAAATATAGGCTATGGGTTGTGTCTATTTGCAACTCTCTAGTGAAAAAATTTAACCTCACTAATTTAATTTATCATATACTACAGTGTAATTATATTAACTGGTTGCAGGAAATTGTTGATGTTAACAGGTTGCAGGGTCTTATTAAAATGTGTTCACGATCTTGAATTGTTCCCAAAGTAGGAGGCTCCATTTCTTTTTCAGATTAGTCTTTTGATCCTTTGTTATGTATTAAACGATTATTCAAGGTTTAGACTAAGAAAAAGTGGTGTATTTTGGTATAAAGATTAGAATACTCTTTATATTTGTTTTTTCTGATAAAAATGTAAAAGGAAAAAAAAATCACATTATGATTTAGCATTAGCTAGTGTGCCCCAATAATTAAGGCTAGAAACAACACAGAGTTGACATATTTCAACTTCAATTTTGGTTTATAACAAACTTGACATCTTTAATTAATTTATATAATCTATATGCTATATTGAATATTTAATTACTAACCAATTTGTACAGGTGGCTAACAAATTATTGTATATATTAAATGCTAACTGTGAACAATTTTGGCCCATAATTTTAAGATTATATGAAACAATACCAGCTCAACGATTTTAGTAATCAATAAATTATATTTATAAGGCCCCCAACTAAATATATAATGATAGTGGTCAATTAATAAACTAATTAATTTTGATCGGCAGCCTGGAAGATACACTCATCAATGAGATTTCCTATAGCCGAAAGTATGGATGACAAAACATGTCTGGCAAAGACTTTACCATACATGGAAACCCACCTCATGCCCCAAATTAATCGTTATGTTTCGATAGCTTTCACACTGATATGAGCTTTGATTGTGTGTGACTTTCTCAAACACTGGTTTCCCTGCCCCACTTCAATCTATCACCCATCTTTGACATCTGGAAAATTAATAAGAGTAATCAAGTGTGGTTATATATATGTCCTTAGGAACTAAAGTGACATCATGCATCATCACCCATTATGATAGTAAACTTCACAGTTTTCTTCACCAATTATAGTATACATGCTTTGCACTGCATATATGTACGTATAGATGTAATGAACTTATAGTAGCTGTTTTTGACCACCCTCCAAAAAAAAAGGCACTTTGCCCCATAATTTTTTGTTTGAGGAATTGGTGGTATTCGTGGCATGCTAGCGTGCAAGCAAGCAAGCCAGCATGCATGCTTGCTATATAGCCCCACGCATGGAATCGGATTAGGATGTTCGCATGGTGCAACGAATATGCACCCTTTTGTGTAATTATCATTAATTTGCAAAGAATATGCTTGCTATATAGCCCCACGCATGGAATTAGATTAGTATGGTCGCATGAATTTGTACCCTCAGCACACACTACACCTCCTTTTCAAACTTCGTTGGTGCATTCAATAATGTTGGTGTGGGAGAGTACTGTTTTTTGCTTAATTGCAAACAGCAAAGCATAAAAGATAAGCATAATGAAAACACAGAAACCTCCACCAATGGCTTAGGTGATCCGAATATCAAAATGAATAGTGTAATATTTATTTGTATATAATTGGAAGCTGGAATTATTCTTCATAGAGCATTTATGCTAGCATTATTATCAATTGATTTCCTATCTCTGTATAAAATGCTGATCAAATTACAGTTGCAAAGGGAGAAAGTATATAACTTGGTAAAAATAAGGTTATATATATCTAATAAAACCTAGCAATGCTACTTCCATGTAAGTGTGTACTTATTTAAAAAATGGTTTAAATTGTTTTCATTTTTATTTAACTATATATACAAGTGACTACATATGATCGATCGTGAGACTTATTCGTCTTCAATTCAGGAAGATTCCCACAGCTAATTAGGACACCTCCTCAATTGAACCATAAACCTTAAACCCTCAGGAAAAATGATAAAGGTGGGTCAGTAATGCTAGCTCTTTCGTTAACCACCCATATAAGAACATTTCTTTTTGCTTCCTTTTTACTTTTTGTGGGATTTGATGCTCATTATATTGTTAATGGGCCATTAATTATATGTGTTTCACAATGTTTGTCATAAATTAATAAGGTAAAGATGTACTTGGGTACCTCGCATAATCGGTTGAGAATCTAATATCTTCCTAGATTGTGCAAATGAGGATGCTGGTTCGTTGCATACATACAAAAAGACAAAGGAAAATTCATATTCTTTTTTTTCTCGAACACTCTCAAACTTCAATCCCTCGTTTTCTCGTTATCGTTATTGATTGACTAAGATTTATGAAGGCGACAATAAATCAGTTTAGGATTACTAAACAGGATTGACTTCATTAGCCATTTGCTACATGACACGTGTCACATTCAAGCTTGCATCAGTCAATGGATGCAAGAACAATGGGAGTTATCTTCCCCAAAATTCTCTTTAAGAGCTATATTTCTCCAGGATTTAACAAGGTCAATTTTTGTGTTCCTTCACTGCATATCCCTATGCTTCAGGCTGCAGGCTACCGTGAAAATATACAAAAATTGTTCTATGCTATATGTTTTACTATTTGCCTCTATATAATGGACATATTGGATGTCATTGAATATTTGAGGGAAATATAGAATAACTTGGTGATGAAATAATTCTAATTAAGATGTGCACAATCTAATTGTCTCCAAAAGAAATTAAAATCCTTGTTGGGTATCCCAATACTAGTAACATATGGCTCTTTTTATTTTTACCTTTTATGTTCCAATTTTCCACTCCCATGTGCAAAAGGGTGTATGGATGGATATAATAATAGAAGTAGCAGCCTGTCTTTGTAAGACCAGAAGAGAAAAATTATTACAAAGTTAGAATAACTGAGAGCAAGGGTGAAGGAATGCTTGAGTTTGCTTTTTAAAGGCACCAATATCAATGCAGGATGGGCTCATGGCTGCTTATTTATTTTCCGACAACGCAACATATAAATCCTTCATTGCCCTTCCATTGGTTGGCTAAAGTTAAGGCAAAGTTTGGAAAAAAAATAACCCTTTAATCTGGACTCCGTTTACTTTTAGCACATACTCCCCCTTCATCCTAATCTTAATTAGAAATATTGTCACCACAACTTAATTTATCCTTCCAAGACTCCTAAAATGCTTAATAAAAATTAGATATAGAAAAATCTTTATAGCATTTGATTGCCTCCAATATCAAATCAGACCAACACACTCTTCCCACTAACCATGTGATGTGAATGAGTGACCTAGTTCCCCAAGACCGCGGGGAAGGCTATGGGGGTATATATTATTTCCACTGTGTAAAATTAATATGCACCATATATATATATATGCCTACATGCTATATATTCGGAAAATATCGTTCTCTTAGTCTTAGGCATACGCCAATATCTACATGTTTCTACCACTTTCTCCATACATATCTGGTCCTCTCATAACTATTCCGAGTCAAACTTCATCCACTAATTATTCACACAAAGCACACTCAGACCACTGCTTTCTGTTTTTAGCAATTGACATTACTTGCTTGGATTGCACATAATTGTTTGATACAAACAAAATAGTATTTCAAAACAAATTAATACTATCCAGACATAAAGCTTCTTAGATGTTGATCTTCCCACGCCAATATTGGATCATAGGACAATCCAGATTTATATCATGAGTATATATGGCAAATTAAAGAATGAAAAAAAAAAGAATAGTATCCTTCAAAATTCAAAGAGATAGATATATTATGCGATAAAATAATAATAGTTATAAAAGATTTTTATTCTTGGGTTATTGGTTTCATGAGAGTTCAACGAAAACATTACTGGAAATTAAACGGGAGACGGAACATGTCATCTGGTATTGACAATATTTTCTGTACCATTCATGGTAATTAACCAGTCAAACTGTCAAAGTAGAATTCGTAGGCACATGCACGATAGCTATCGGAATATTCTATGCCCATTTAATGTATAGAATAATAATAATCACAAAAATGATTATGTTACGTTTGATGTTATATATAACTAATTTCCATAATGAATTTCTGATTTTTTGTGCTCATTATTTGTAAATATGATGTGTAATGCCAATAAAAGAGAGCACTATATCTCTACCTGGTATTATTCTCAATGATGATCTCACAATCTTAAATAATTGAAATTGCCATAAGTGAACCTTGGACCCCTAATTATACAGATTTAAGAAATACCAGTCAATGGAATTGATGAAGGATCTTTGGACCAATGAATACCCACTTTTATTTCGACACTAGAGCATTTTCACAGCTCATTAATTATCACTCACTGTCCTATAAAATTTGCTTTCATTCCTTATTTTTAATTGGTCATGTAGGCTGCATCATGTGAGAGCTGAGAGAGAATCAAAGTTCGTAATTTTAGGGCATTAGTCTCACAAAAAAAAAAAAAAAACAATTGCTTTTACAAACATGAAATAAAAGAAAAAAGGAGCGAGGTACCAATAATGACATGGCCTTCAATCCTAAAAGAATACAACAGCATTGAAACAAAAGTGTTTCTTTGCATCCAAACATAACAGAAAAGTTTCCTTTACCAACAACTATAACAATGAATAATTCAACAACCGAGAGTCTAAAAAACCCACGAAGTAAAAACCAAAGCATAAAATCAACAACCCCCAACTTAAACACAGAGAAAAAACATATTGGAGGAGCTTCAAGCTTCATAAATCACAATCACAAGTTAAGCCCCTTCCACGCGCTTCTAGAGCGACTGAATCTTAAACCAAAAACACACCCCCTATCACACTCTGCCACTGCATGTGGTTTTAATAAACACAATAGATCTCTTGGTATCTCCCACTCTTGATAAAACACCCCACGAGCCTCTCCAGCGTTTTCAATCCTCTTCTCTTTTATCCTTATCGCTCTGCACCAAACCCTCCCCACTCCTCAATTATTTATTTATCTCTCCTTTTTTCTTATACATACATTTTCTCAAACACATGGTATCCTTTGCTTTACTCTAGCTCAAGCCTCAAATCTCAGAGAGGAAGTTCGCTTCAAACTCAAACATGGCCCTCGAAACGCTCCTCGTCAAAGTCAAAACCGCCATATCAAACAGCATCGACTCGGTTCCGCCGAAGCTTCTGAAGAAGAAGCCTTCGTTTAAGTCCAAACCAAACGTCGGCGTTTTGGCGTTCGAGATCGCCGGCGTCATGTCGAAGCTCCTCCACCTCTGGCACTCGCTCTCCGACGCCACCATCGTGCGCATCCGGAATGACGCCGTGAATCTGGAGGGTGTGAGGAAGATCATCTCCAACGACGAGTCGTTCCTCCTCGGACTCGCCTGCGCCGAGTTCGCCGAGTCGCTCCGAGTCGTGGCCAACTCGGTTACCCGACTCAGCGCGCGTTGCGAGGACCCCACCCTGCGCTCCTTCCAGCAGTCCTTCCTCGAGTTCGCGGACTCGGGCCACGACCCAAACGGGTGGGCCCTATCTGGCCCAAAAGAAACTGAATCAAAGCTCAAGAAAATGGAGCGTTACGTGACGCTCACGGCAACCCTCTACCGCGAAATGGAGGAGCTCACGATTCTGGAAAGTTCCTTCAGAAAAGCCCTGAATCACGCTGACGGCAACAACGTTGGGAGTAAAGACCAGCAGAAACTCTACGAACTTCAGCAGAAGATTTTTTGGCACAAGCAAGAAGTGAAGGATCTTAAAGAAAGATCCTTATGGACCAGAAGTTTTGACAGCGTTGTTGTACTCCTTGTAAGGTTCAGTTTCACTGTTTTAGCAAGGATTAAGGTTGTCTTCGGAATCGGCCACCATATGCCTTATCTGTCTCGTACTTTGTCAGCTTCCGCCACTGTTTATCCATCTGATCAAAACCCTAACGACTTCGTTTCTGGGTTTAGGGAAGAAGAATCAAAGCTTGATGAAGAGGTTAATGGGTTTTTTGAGGCTAACTCGAAGCTTTTGAGGGCACCTGAGAGTACTTTGGGTGCTGCAGGTTTGGCTTTGCACTATGCAAATTTGATCATAGTGATGGAGAAGATGATAAAGTCACCACACTTGGTTGGGGTGGATGCGAGGGATGATTTGTATGGGATGTTGCCGAGGAGCATAAGGTGGGGTTTGAGGGGAAGGTTGAGAGGGGTGGGGTTTTGTGCGAGTGATCCTGTGCTGGCTGCTGAATGGAGGGACGCATTAGGGAGGATATTGGGGTGGTTGTCACCTTTGGCACATAACATGATCAAGTGGCAAAGTGAGAGGAGCTTTGAGCAGCACAACTTGGTTCCCAAGACCAATGTGTTGCTGTTGCAGACTTTGTTCTTTGCTAACAAGGACAAGACTGAGGCTGCCATCACCGAACTGCTTGTGGGGTTGAACTATATTTGGAGGTTTGAGAGGGAAATGACTGCTAAGGCTTTGTTTGAATCCGCCAATTCTAATGGGCTATTGCTAAAGTTGAACAAACCCAGTTAATGAAAGATAATTCATATATGATGAGTTCCGTTTTCTTACTCTTCCTTCATAGGGGCTCCAATTGTGCCTCTTGAAGTTTAGTTTCATGGGGGTTAATCGATTTTAGATATATTGAACCGAGTGATCGATGATCGGGTCCTTCAGGGTTTGTTTTGCTTCTAACTCACCACCAGCCACCAGGTCTGTAAATGGAATATCCGTGTCTGTAAATGATATATGATTTTTTAAGTGACATCTACTATAACAAATGCATTGGCCTTCATGATTCATAGTTCCACACTCATGAGAAAATATTCCTTATTTTCAATTATAATTTGACCATAAAATGTGTTAGTGATGTTTTTATTGGCGGAGTTAATTTGTTGCTGTTGTTTGTGGCTGCACCACTAATTCCTGATTCAACTCTCTTTGCTTCATGTGGGAAGTGATAAACTACTAATTATATTCAATCTTTTCATATCTTGGAAAGGCATTCATTTCATATTAAAAAAACTAGCTAGAATGGGCCCTGCTATTATTATTCATATACAGATATACTTAAGTTTGTATTAATTAATATATAATATATATAGCCAGACTTCAATTTTTCAAATTGAGGGCACACTTTTCCGCTCTTGTTCCCACGCTTTTTATACACGGCCGTTTCTATTAGTTTCTTTTTTTTTTTTTTAAGAAAAAGTTTAGATTTTTTTTAACAAATAAAAAGACTCAAAAAGTTGTTTTTATTAAAATGTGAAATGAGTAGCTTGCAATTATATTTTTAATGAATATATTCAGAGATATTTAACATAAGCAAATAGTTGTAAGCATTGACGAGGAGAAGCTCATTTTTGTGTAGGGATTTAACTCTATTAAATAAAGAATGCATTTTAAAAATAGAGTATACGTAATTTAATACATCTTAGTTTATTAAAAAATAACATATTTATCAATATATATATATATATATATATATATATATATTTTGTATCCTCCTGATCTTATGTCAACTGATTATGTGTGGTCAGTTGTCAATATCGAATAATCTTTAGTCGTGACTCTTGTTTGGTGCTCGAAATACAGTTATTTTTATATTGCTACTAACAATATCTCACTAATCCCATAATGGCTCCAAAATAATCGGGCCAGAAAATACATTACACATGTAGTGACCAATGAACACTCGAAAAAAGAAGAACGACTCTCCAATATATAAATGAGACACTAAATTCAAGGAGAACAACACATTACACTTGAATGTTTTAGTTAGGTACTCAGAATGTTTAAGAGAAAACTTTGACCACAATATATATATATATATAAATGTTTATTACAATATATCTTAACCATTAATAAATTGCACCCCTTAATTATAATTTCACATTTTATACTCTAATAAATCACACTCCTCATTTTATAAGATCTACACTATTGGTGTAGTACATGGAAATTGATTATTTCTACAACAGAAAAATAATTGATAAAAAATAAAACAAGAGATAAATAGTAAACAGAAATTCAGGATATGACATATTAGATTACTAATTAAAAACTCGATCTCGTTAGGGATGTACTATTTGCTAAGAGCTTGTGGTTATCGTTAACTCCCAAAACTATAATGCAAGTTGTTTTCTAGAGTAATTTGCAATGAGAATAAGGATCAAATTAAATTAACAGAACAGTTATTTGATGCGAATAACCATGACTTTTTTTAGCCAATTAGCACACTAATAAACAATACATGGTAATTGTAGTCAAAATTTAGTTTTCTATAAAATTCCTTCACATATTATTTTTTAATTGATTTGTTAATGAATCAAAATTATTGAATACAATCGAAGATTAGTATCTATTTTATCTCAGTAAATTAGACTTAAAACATACATTTAATGTTTGAATCGTCCCACTTTTTACCCAACAGTTTTCTTTCATATATGTAGAAAATCTAACTTCAGGGAATTCAGATCCAGTATTAACCTAAACTTTGAAGACTGTCATTTATCAAAATGAATAAAGCCAAGAGGAAAAAATAGGAATATATAAACTGGGGCAACCATCTTAACATACAATAATATCATCAAGTCGTTCGATTATGTATATTTTACTCAGTTTATTTTGAAATAATATATTTTCTCTTTCATCAGTTTTTCTTTTTTACAAAACTAAGAAATGATTGTGTTAAAAAATTACCAAATATGCATCTAATCATTTGATTAAATTATTGACGATTGAGCTAGTGAGCATGTATTATTAACGAGGCAAGGACATCTCCTCCCTTTCTTCCCTCGTCTTCTTGCCATCAAACAACTTGTTCACATCCTTTAGCTGTTTTTTAGTTTCCATTGTTCTCTTTCCTTGGTCCCTTTCTTCTTTCATGTGGATGTGAAATCTGTTTCCTTTTTAGTGATAGATTCACCTCAAAGTAACAACTAGATCAATTTGTCCAGTATATAGTAAATGCCACCACCTTTTATGTCTAAATGTGTGTGTCCACATTATATTTAACTATAAACCATTGAGATTAAAATATAAATTTATGTATATTTTAACCATTAAATTACTTAATGCATGACCATATGATTAAAATTTACTCATTTTACTTCCATAGTAAAAAAACCTCTCATTGCATATATTTCATGCAACACATATCAAGTAAGAACGTGAGATGCTGAGAATCTGAGATGTGAAGAGAATCAAATCTTAATCACATTATTTAATTAAAGGTCAAAATTAAAACTATTCGTCTATGATTATATAATTAAATTTAATTCTCCTCGCCTCTCAACTCAAGCACGCTACTAAATCTAAGCCACTATCGTTCTCTCCCTTCTTCTGTGTTACGTTTTTCCCTTCAATTTTCATATCCACTTTCTATATGACTACAAATGCGTAGTTAATCAAAGTAACGATGGCACGTGGCCTTATTTAAAGTTTGAATAGTTTTTATTTTTCTCTTTTTCTCTAAAATAACCTCTTTATTTCTTGACAATGAATAATCTCATAAAAATATTTTAGACGATGATTTCATGTAAAAGAGAAATAAGTGGGACTCAATTTTAATTTTGTGCATTTATTGAAAAAAAAAAAAAACAAGTCTGATAAAACTGTATTTAAATTTAGTTGAAAGAAAAAATTAAGAAGGTATTGAGATGTATGAGAGGACGTTCTAAAGGGCTTTGACATATCTCAATATATTTGATTGCGTTTGTCCCCATGGGGTGGGGGCAGATTGATTAAAGTGGACCAAAAGCTTATATGACGTGCAACTGCAGCACAAGTTGGAAGTGCAAGTAGATCCTCAGTTATGAGCTTGTCCAAGGGAAATTGTACAATCCAGTCCAATTTCGAAGGCCCTTTTCATATCTCAATGTACCAAACCAACTACTGCTAGTGGCATTCCCTTTCGTATCCTTCTCCTCTCTGTCACACATTTTAGCCACATGTTCAATAATTTCACATTATATTTGTTTTCTATTCAAAATTGAAAATTTAATGGCAGCAAAATTTTCAATATTATTGTACTAAATCTTAATATTTCTTTGGTCCCTGTCAAAATCAAGCTTTGTCCAAATTCTCTTCTCTCTCTATATTTCTACATGTATGTTTTTCCTCTTTCATTCTTACTAGGGATTACATTAATAGCCTATAACAAAAATTTATATATATAAAAAAATAAATTCATTTCTTTTAATAAATTTAGTTTAGAGATATCAAAATAATTTTTCATTCAATCATTTTTTTCTTTTCTAATTAATATTAAAATTTTAAATTATCTTTCCTCTTTTATGACTTACCAACATTATATTATGAAATTCTCTCTCATCTCACTATAATATAAATGTATTATTAAAATAAAATTAAACATAAATAAAATTCATGTTAAACATTATGTTATTAACAATTTATATTAAATATAAAATAAAATTATTATCTACATTTGATAATTTTAAAAAAAAATTATTAACAATTTATATTAAACATAAATTAAGATTGTTAATAAAAATAGGTTAAAATATATTTTTGTATTTTTTATTTTACTCTTTTATGTTTTAAAATTCTCATTTTGATATTTTATATATTTAAAAAGATCCATTTTAGTTATTTTTTGTCCTTTTTGTCAGCAAAATAATTAAAATGAGTTTCTTTAAAAACATAATGGATGAAATTGAGAATTTTAAAATATAAAGGATCAAAATGAGAAAATATCAAAACTTAAAGGATAAAATAATATTTTATTTTTTAATGATTTTAATTTTTTTAAAATGTAATTAAAAATATCAACAATATAAATACTATTTTCATATTTGTTATTAATTACTTTTATTTTTTTTTTACTATGCATTAATGTAAAGTATTTACCAAGTTTATCAATAATTAGTTTTTGTTAGAACTTGTCACTTTTAATGAGTCTATGCTTCGAATTATGTTTTTTTTATTCATAAAATTTAAATCCAAGATTTTGTGTTTAAATATTTGAGTCTAGTATTTATTTTTTTAAAAATTAATTAATTAATTAATAAGATAATTTTATCAATTTTGTTGTACAAACTTCAAGTTATAAATTATTTTATTCGTATGTGAATTTGATTATAAACATACTAAATGTAAGTTTGAAAATTTTATTTAAAATTAATTATTTTGTAAAATTAATAAAGTTGTTAAAAAAGATTATCTAATACAAGATAAATTAATTTATGTATGAAAAAATTGACATTAAAATGTTACAAAATATGACAATATTTTTATGTTGTTGATATTTTAAATTATATTTTTTTAATTAAAAAAATTATTAAAAAATAAAATATCATTTTGATCCTTTAAGTTTTTGCATTTTATCTTCTTAGTCCATCATGTTT
>JAMLFT010007215.1:0-15095 GCA_026544285.1 Pachyrhizus erosus
TTTTTTTTGCTTATCTATTTTTTTCAGAGTATTTGATCGTTAATTTGAATGTATCCTATGTAGAATTTAAATTGGATTTTTAAAAACTATTTGTAGAATTTAATTATTTTGGTATAATTTTAATCCTTTAAATACGATATTTAGAATTATCATCACAATAAAATATATTTATTCTTAAGTATATTGTAAACACATCAAGTTAAAGGATAAAAAGTACAATTAATAATTATAGTAATGATTTATGTAATATATTATATATAACCTAAACTAGTCAAATGATTTAGGTCCCCTTTGAAAGAGCTTGTAAATAACTTATTAGACTTATTTTATGTTATATGTGCTTATGAGAATGTTCTAAAAAACTTATAAAAATATCTTATAATAGGTTCATAATTTTTTTTTAGTTTATTTTCATAACTCTTCCAAAAATAACTTACAACAATAGTTTATATAAAATTTATGAAAAGACTTACCTTACCTTTGAACCTTACTAAGGCAAAAAATATAGTGTATATGTATACTTTTTATTTCTTTCTTCCAATTATATGTTTAATTTTTTCATTTTTTCACCCCAAATAAATATAAATATTGACTACTACAAAAAACAAATTATAGTATTTTTTTTAATTTTTTGTATGATTCTTTTTTTTTATACTAAAAGTATGATTTAGTTAAATAAATTTATATTTTTATATGTTGCTAGTCTTTCTTTTATAATTGTTAGTATTTTTTATATGTTTCCTTGTATAATAGTATGTAATGGTGGAATTTTTATAATGATATACTATTTTTATATACTTATGTTTATTTATAGATATAAGTGATGATTTTTTTAAGCTTATATAATGGTTTTATGATATATATGATTTTAATTTTAATACCTTAATTTATATTTTACATCTTTTATTTTTATAATTTTATAAAATTATTGATAAGTATATGGTGATTTGTGTGCTTATGTGTCACATATTTTTTTTTTTTTTAAATCATGATACTTTAATTTGTTTTTAAAAATTAAAAATAAGTAAATTGTGACTAGTGATTTTTTTTAATATTTTTTAATATAAATAATGTTAATATATTAATTATTTAGTTCATTTTAAACTTTTTAATTTATTTTTTCATTATATTTGATTTTTTTTAAATTGTAACATAGACTCTTATATAATAAGAAATTATTGGAAAAAAAAATCTTACTTAAGTTCTTAGTAACTTTTTCTATCAATACAAAGAAGTAAGATGTGCAGGATTCAAATCTCACTTCCAACACTTTTATCAACATGTGCTATTGTATTTAGTAACTTATTGAAAAATATCTTAATTAAGTTTTTAGTAACTTTTGCTAATATTATGAAGAAGGAGGGTGTCAAAGACTCAAATCTCACTTCCAACACTTTTAATATTTTTTAAATACTTAATAAAATGTACAAAATTTTGAACGCATGCATACGAGAAAAAGGATATATTTAGATCTAACAGAAATAAAATTTTTCCTATTACATTATAGTATAACTTGGCTAACAATTATTTTTTGAAAAATGTTTTTCAATATGAAGACAAATTTATTTTTCAAACAATATTTGTACTGTTTAGTAATATTTTTGTTTGTTTCATTTTAAAATGTTTTTAAATCCTTAAAAAAAATCAAAGTTTCCCCCACCTATAATGTGGACATAATCTCTCTCACGGGGCATTCATTTTTTATCGCCATTGAAGCTCATTCAATTTTTATTTTGTTTTGCAACAAACTTAAAATCTCATATAAACTACTTAAATTTTCTACTACTAGGTGGATCCTAATGAATTTGTAATTACATAAAATTATATATCCTTACGATAAAAAAAATTATAATGCTAACAAGAGGTACGATCATTGCAAGCAAATAAACACATAGTGCATGTACCATTCTACACAAACCATTCCAAAAATATAATTGTAGTTACAAAGTAGGAACAAGGCAACTTTGTTGCATCATCACCAAAGTTGAACTCTTCCATGCATATGACACATTTATTTTCTTCATCTTCATCTTGAATCTTCCAAGTATGGTTGCCCCCTTAGGCAATGAATTTTCATCCCATCACAAACTGTTCTTTTCACCAACTCACTTGATGGAACTTGTTGATCAACAAAGAAGCATTAGGTATTCGTTATATTGTGAACCCTATGACGTTGTAGTCCCAAGTCACATAACATTTTAGAAAGATTTTCTACCATGTCATAATCATGATCATCGAGGAAAGCTTAAGGTACACCCAATTTCTCAAGGAAACATTTTAACCATTCTAAATATGGATAAGCAAAAAGACCCTGATAAATTGGAAAGCTTAAATGGTGAAGTCTTACCTTATTCTTTAGTCTTGAGATTGTCATAACCAGAGACAGAGTCAGACATACTTGTATCAATTTTTATATAAAATATTAATAACTACATATTTCAAAATATTAAATACATAAATAATTTATCAAAATATTTCTTTTGCATATGATAATTTTTTTTAATTGAATTTATATTAATTATTTTAGTATTTTCAAAATAAATATTTTTAAATATAAATTAACATAACATGGATTCTTTCAACACATCAATTTTTTTAAACTATAATTGAATAAGCAAATTGTTTTAACTAAATTATATTTTTCCAAAGTTTACACATCAGCCTGTTTAGACTATGCACTCAAGTTAAAAAAACATGTTAGTACCTCACAAACATAACCAATAAAAAAGATGAGAAAAAAAATATACAAAGAATTATCATAGGAAAATAGAATATCAATTTGCGTGTTTTGAAACTCAAGCTGTCAATATTTTATATCAGTGATCATAAGCTTGTCAAGGGATAATAAACAACCTTTAATATTCAAATCAATATAAATGAAATACTAGAAAAACCATTTAATTGTAAATGCAATAATTTATTATCTTAAAAATAGTAATAAAAAATTAAAAAAGATTTATAAAAAGAAAAAATAAATGAATATTATGATATTTTATTTTGAAAGAGAAAAAATAATTATCTTGTCAATAAAGTTCATAAAAAGGAAAGCAAATATTTATCTAAAAATAATAAAATATCATTATCTTTACTCTGACAACTATAAAAAATAATAAAATATTTTATTAAAAATAAGAAAAACATAAATAATACTTAAGTATTATTATTTCTAGAGTCAAATTTCATCAAATAAAAATAATTTACAATAACATTAAATATCATTTATATTAAAAAATATTAGGTTAGAAAAAATTAAGGGGAACCAAAACTCCCAAACCTTTAATATTGTGTTAGAACCAAAGATATAGATGAATATTTAATCCCTAAAAAATCTTTAGTTTTGATAATAACAAATGAATAATATACTTTAATAAGTACTAATAATTTGATAAGTATGATGACAAAAATATGTTTTAAAGTTAAGAAAATGTAGTATTTCTTAATTTAGATGTATAGTTCAAATGCCAAATAAGTTAAACGTCTTAAACACTAAAACGTTGGATATGACCAGTTGAGTTTTCAATAAAGACAAACTTTTACAAAAAATATACATCTTAGTCATATGATTTGAAAATTCATCATGAACCAACATATGATTTCAATAAATACAAGATTTAAGTCAATATCATCTCTCATAAATGATAGTTATTTAGGGACAACTATTTTAGATCATTCTTCAACCTATATTATTTCTCCCTTCTTATGTGTGAATCGACTTAGTAAGGGTGAAACTTTAACTTACTTGACACATGTCCATTTGATCAACATGTCTAACCAAAAACTTAGAACAATCTAATAACTAACCTCTTTAAGTCAACCTTCATAGGTCAGATTCTTGATTTATGCCTCATGACGCACGTAATGTGACCTTTACATTTGACTATAGATGTTCTTGTTGTCACTATTACCATTGACACTATCATCATTATTGTCACTATTTTTATTACTATTATCACTATTGTCATCACCTTTACCATTGATATTGACAACACTACCTCTGTCACCATTATAATCGTTGGCACCACTAGCATTACTATTAACACCACCACCATCACAATTAACTGTTATTATCACCATTACCATTATCAACATCATTATTATTATTATCGTTATTGTTGTCATCGCATAAACACACAATTAAACTAATTTTAATAAAATAAAAAACTTCCAAAATGATTTTATTTTAAAACTAAAACTAAATTTTAAAAACTAAAAATTAGTCACATATTTTTAAAATATGTTAAACTTACAACTAAAAGTCATTTCAAATTATTCAATAATTTTATAATTTGGGTCCTATACAATGATGTCCTTGGATGTTGATTAAAGAATAAAAAATATTCTTTTATTAATTTTTTTTTAAAGAATAAAATCATGTTCTTTTTTTTACAAATATAAGCACCAAAATAAAAATATAAAAATTTTAATAATCAGTTTTTAAAAAACAATTAACCCAAAATATGTAGAAGAGTATAAACAAGTTTATATTAGTAATTAATTTATTAGCATTATCAGCTAAATAAAGTAATCTGTAAGTTATTAAAGTGTCTTTTAAACATATTCAAATTTAATAACAAAAATGATAAAGCTCAACGTAATTAATAAAAAAACACCAGAAACATAACTAATAAAAAACACATGTATTATAATAGTAATTAAATTTAGTTAATATATATTATTATTAAAATTGGTTAAAATTTTAATATACTATTATTATTATATTACTTTAATAATATAAAAATAATCTAAAATATTTTAAACGGACAGTATATCAATTAATGTTAGTAGTTTAATTTCAATTTTGAAATAAAAATAAAGTAATAGTATCGTGAATTTTACGTAATATGTTAGTAGTGTAGACTAGAAAAGATAAAGAAATTGTAATTACGTAAATATCATTAGTGAAAACATTGAGTTTTGCACTTCTTTGTATGCTTCTCAGTTTTTAAAGGAAAAACCAAAATAGGAAAGCAGAACACCTAAAAACTGTTTTTGTTTTTTGTTTTCAAAAATTAAAATCAGAGAATAATTTTAGAAAACGGTTTTACAAAACCCATCACTCAAACATTTTTTTTTTTAATTTTATAATTTTTAAAAACTAAAATCTGTTTGATAAAGTATAACCAAACAGGCCATAGTCTTTTATAAATTTATTACGTTTGATGTAATATTATTCTGTTTAATTGAACTTTAGTACTAATGATAGATAATAGGGGAGCCTAAAACGACGTCGCAGAGGCCACAACGTTTTCTTAGGAATTTTCATTTCCACCATTTTCTCTCAAGAAACCTCTGCAGTGTGGACGCAGCCTCCGCAACGGGGCATTCGTTTTCGACCGCCATTGAAGCTCATTCAAGTTTTTTTCACAGTTCCTCACAAGACAAGGTAAAAGGGTGATAGCAGTTTTGCTTTTACTTGCCTCTCGTAATTATTAGCTTCAAAAATAGTCCTTTTGTTTTGAGGTTCTAACGCGTTTGGTATAGATTGATTAAGGGCACAAAGTGGTTGTGGGGATTATTAGTTAATGGGTTGATTTAAGGGGCAAATGGGCATTTTTCTTATGGCCCAATGTTTGACAAGATCGGGGCTATGTGTTTTGGTCACTAGCTGTTTGATAAAATGTTTGATTGTCACGTGCAATGGATTATTGTCCCAGTAAGAACTCTGACGTGTTTATTTATTTATTTATTTTTGTTGTTAATGGGGGCTTTTGTTGATGGATAAAATGTTTAGCCATAGTCAGTGCTTATTGGTGTTTGGTTGATTGCCTAAGTTAGTGAGCTGACCCTTTTCCCATCTTGCCTTTTGGTTTGTCTGATTTTGTGGATGCATTCTCTGGGTTTCTATTTGTGTTGTATGTTTAAAGGTTATTTATTTGATTATTGGTTGTAAGATAAGGCTGGTTTCAATGTTTTTACGTTTGAATTTTGTATATAGTACGCACGTTCTTTTTGATTGGTAGCTTGGGTTCAATGTGCTTTGGTTTTATTTGGATTTGAAATAATTGTGTGTTTTCTTGCTGTGTGATTTGTAACACTCCTTTTTGTTCTATTTTGGTTCTCCTAAGGTTTGAAGCTGTTTGCCATTGGAAATTGGCACTTCTAATTTGTTAGTGAAGGATTAGAGTAGAAAAAAAAATGCTCAGACGAAGGCTATCTGTTCTCTCAACATCAATCATCAGAAGCCAAAATCATAGCAAACCCATTCTCAGATACCCATCTATTCAATTTCATCCCTTTCAGCTCACTCACTCTGCCAATGCTTATCAAACAATTAGTCCTAATGCATTCCCGGGTTTTCAAGGTTTTAGAGCTTACAGTCTTCTGAGCTTGAATGATCTGAGAGATAAGGTTCCCAGAAAACAAAAGACGAGGAAGGGGCGTGGGATCGGGTCTGGAAAGGGCAAGACTGCTGGGAGGGGTCACAAGGGTCAGAGAGCCAGAAAAGGTATAAAGTTGGGGTTTGAAGGAGGCCAGACCCCTCTTCGCCGAAGATTACCCAAACGTGGGTTCAAGAACCCATTTAGCCTCACTTTTCAGGTATGGTTTCATGTTTATATTCGAACCTTTCCCTTTGGTTTGGGACATAAGGAAAACCAAAAGTGCAGACTTTCTTTTGGTGTGTTGAAAAAAAATTGTACGGTTTCAATTCTGACATATTAAACTTGGACTATTACCAAAGCTACCTAGATTGGCTATGCATCCAGGGGAATTATTGAACTTGATAAAATCCATTCATGGACCAAATGTACTTTGTCAAGGTCATTTTTGTAGTTCACAATGCATTCTTTCCCTTGAATTTTCGTACTTGCTGAATAATGGAGGAAAAATGAAAAGAGACATTTTTTGTCTGTTCCCAACCTTTTTTGTTAGAGTGTTTAACTAGATTTTTTGCATCTGATGTCCGAGTTACTACAATGGTCATCTTGAATACTGTATGTCCTTTCCCAGTAAAGTTCCAGCTTTATTTCATCTCAAGCAGTTGGAATATCAATAGCCCTGGGGTTATACAGTAGTTGCCTTACAGAGCATGATCCATTACATTTTGATGCAATTTTCAAATATCACAATCACAAGGATGATCTAAGAGCTTTGAGGCAGTTATCTTATTGAAAGTTTAACTAAACCTCTGTGTGACTGTGTGTGTATAAGATCAATCTCTTGCCATCATTATTAGTTTCTTTTTCAGTTTTTTCTCCCACTTTAAAAAAAATAAACTATTAAGAGGGCATGTAGTAGGGGAGAAGTTTTTAGTTTCATAGGCATCTTAGATTGGGAATCTTAGTTGCCCATGTTTGGTATCTATTTTAAAAATTACCAAGAAAGAATGTTTTATGGGAATGTTTTTTAGGTAGGTTTCCCACAAAAGCATTCCTATGGAGAGGTGAAAATCTGACTTTAATTAATTTTTTTATTACAATAAAAATATTATGTTACACTTATTAGATTATTTAATATGGTAAATAATTGAAGTAACTAATAAAAATATCAAGTTAATCTTTAATTTTTAAGAAACTTATATAGATATTCCCAAGAATATTTATGACCAACCAAACAGATTTTATTCATTTTCAGGAATCATGACATCCTTATTCTGAAGCTAGAGTAAAGTGCAATGCGTAGTGCGGATATTATGTTTTATTTTTTATTACAAGAAACAACGTGTCTGATATGAATTTTCTTTAAGACTCTGAAACCTTCTGTCAATATATAAGGCTGAGTGGCTAAGTTGGTTTCAATTGATATGAATCTCTGTTTTCCATATGACATTTCCCAAGCATGATTTGCTCTAAAAGTATTGTGATAACTGATGGAAAATGTTTTTCAAAGTTTGTAGTTTATTATTCAAGAGATTTTTCCCTAGTATATCTCAACTATTTGTATGTGATTGTTGATGTTGATTTAGTAAGGTATACTGTGAAATTGTAGTTAACTTTGGATTCATGAGCATTGAGTAGGTCATTTTTATTCATGTTTGATATTTTGTTTCTTCATATTTTAATGTCTGGAACCCTTAATCTATTAGCCGTTGATATGTCTATGTTGTTAAATTTCTTACGCATCTTTTTCCACAGCCAATAGGTTTGGGGAAAATTGCAAAGCTTATTGATGCTGGGAAGATAGATTCTTCTGAACTGATTACAATGAAAACACTCAAGGTTTTATGACTGTTACCCCGCTTCTGGTATTATTTTTGCTTCATGTACTTCTTCTCATTCTTCTGGTCACTGTTATTATCATAGGATGCGGGGGCACTAGGGAAGCAAATGAAAGATGGAGTAAGATTGATGGGGCGTGGTTCTGAGCAGGTCAAGTGGCCAATTCATCTAGAGGTAGACTTGATTTGAAGGCTATAAGTGTTTTGAGGATCATAATCATGCTTTTTGATTCTTGAGTCTTTTGAAATGCTTTTTATAACACTTTTTAAACTTATGTTTATCTAATGTCGTAAATTTCACCACGCTCACAATTAATCATTCTTCTCACTTTTGCTAAATATTTTATGATTTAGTTGGATGCTGGCTTGAAAGTCTGCACTCTCCTTTCTCCATTGGCAGCATAAATTATCAAAACTGGGGGTAGCTAGGTTTTGACCTTGGCAATTAGAATGTACAATGGTTGTAGGGCGTCTCAGTTGGAATTTGTTATAAATGAAGTTGGTATTATACTTGTATGTTCAAATTGCATATGCTGACTTTGGCATTGGCATTTTTTTCTTGTACTTTCGGATAAACAAACTAACTCTCATAGTTTAAGATTTATGTTTCCATATTATGCTTTTGTTTGTCAGTTAGAAAAAAGATGCAAAAATGGTCTTGTTTAATTTTAAATATTAGAGTATAGTTTAAGTTTAATAGTTGTGAACTCTTTAGGTATAAAGCAGGAATGTGTGATAACACAGTGATTTTACAGGTATCAAGGGTTACTGTTAGGGCTAAGGAAGCAGTTGAAGCAACTGGTGGGTCAGTGAGAAGGGTGTATTACAATAAGTTGGGTTTGAGGGCACTGCTGAAGCCTGAATGGTTTGAAAAGAAAGGAAGATTGTTGCCTAAAGCAGCTAGACCTCCTCCAAAACAAAAGGATAAAGTTGATAGCATTGGTCGGTTGCCTGCCCCAACAAAGCCAATTCCATTTTTAGTTGAAGAAAGCAAGGATCTCCCCGTTCAGCATCTTAGTTAAAATAGCTGGCATGTTTGGCACCAGTTTTTAGGATTTTGTAATTCTCTATGGTGTATACGTCTGACTCAAGTTTTTCATGCAGTTCTTGCAAATGCTCAGGCAGTTAATTCAGAATGAGATAAATGAATTTCCTTGGGGACAAATGAAAGGGCAAATCTTTTTTATTATTTCATTTCTTTTAAGGATTTGATTTTGGTCACTAGTTTTAAAAGAGCCATAGTTTCTTATGTATGTGTGATTGGAGTAGGATCTTAGCCTCTTCATTAGGGGAAAATGGCGAGACCACTCTTCAATGTTTAACTTTTCTCCGGGTATGGGTGGTACTTGTCAAATGACATGGCTGAATTTTAATAAATGGGCGATTGTTTCAATCTGAATTGTATTAATATACGACTTGTTAGTTGTTATTATCCACCGACTACACATGTTAATAAATACTAGGTTTTTTTTTCATTAGACTGAGGGCACAAGAAATATCCTTTAAGATTTTTAATTTTCACAATTGCTCTTCTAAGATGGAATCAACACCTCTAGTGATTTCTGTCACCGAGTTTCAAACTATCCACCTAATTACAAGTAAATATCTATTTCTTTTGTATTTGGTATATTATAAGTACAGACTTCTAGGCAGAGGAAGAAGATAATCCTGAATGGATTGGTTTTGGTACAAGATTGTTGAAATCAGATATCTATTTCTGTTTTTTTTTTTATGTCATTGACTTATTACATTATGTAATCAAAAAACTAATTATCTGTAGTGGTTGCAGGCCTTGATTCATTTGTTTCTACTTCCTTTTTTCTTAATTAGTAGCATACTTATTTTTGCTTAGAGAATAGCTTCAGGTACGTGCTAAATAATATTCCTCATTCCTGGAACTGAATACAGGGATACAATCACTGTTCTAGTGTATATGTATATTTTTTGTTCCTTCAAATCACTGTTTTTATGGTTTATAACCAAAATTTTGATTGAAACATGTGTCTTATAATTTGATGACTATATTTACACTGTCTTGTTGCTGATTGCAAATATAGATGTAAAAATAATTTGAGCTCATTCATCATACATTCAACCGTTAACAACACTATATAATGTTAACTGGAAGAGAACTAATCTTTAATGCCAAAGGAAAATATTCTTCTGTTTTTTTTTAGGAAATATTTAATCAATGGGATTATTAACTTTTAGTTCCATTTAATTTTTATTTGATATTGGCTCTTTGACATCAAGTTACGTTACATTAATCGTGTTTCAGAATGTTTTTGCTAGTTTCTCGAGTTTTGTAAAACCATGACAACTACAAGAAATGTAAAGTACATTTATGTTTTCTTATTGACTGTTGGTGATCCTCACGTTCACCCGAAACTATATTTGTTAAATCAAGATCTTCGTGGACATTACAGGAGTTAGATCCACAATGTCCGAACTAATTTAATTTTTCCTTCAACCTTTTGGACACTCACCTAGAGTACGTATCAACTACCAAGAACTGAAAAAACAAAAAAGAACGAAAACCCCTTTTGTATTGTATCATAATTCACCATTTGGGCATAAGACTATTACTCAAATTTCTACCCATTCTTACCAGGTAGGTGGTATGGATACACGTTTATGTAGATATAAATTTGGTATGTGATACTTGAAAATAATCATATTTGAACCAAATATGATTGTTATAGAAGTACAATTTTTTTAATATTTAATATAATTATATACTTAAAATTTATATTTAATCGCTAGTTAAATTAAAACAATCTTATGCTACTTAACCAAGCAATTAATGTAGCTTATTAAGAGAATTCAGAAACCATATTTTCTATCCATCAAAATATAAAATGTAAAAATTCTGAATTAAATGTAACATGTACATGTGGTTGACTTTAATATTGCAAAACTCAAGCCAGTTGTCACACGATACCTCAAATGTCTGCTTAGTTCTGCACCAAGCAGAACACCTGCTAACTAAAGACTAGAAAAAACAAGTAATAACACCAAAGGGCCATATCAACGCTTTGGCATGTCAACCTTGAAGCCAAGAGAGTGCCTACCACGTTTTTCATAAACCTCTACCTTTTAAATACGTGCACCACTCTCTCAAATTAATGCATCAAACATACCAACACAATCTGGCATTGCTAGCTATCAGCTAATGAAACATGAGGCTCCACTACCTTACCTTTTTCCTTCTCTTGGTCCCTTTGGAGCTGAGCACCATTTATGGTCTCTCTACACAAGCAACTCTGCCCATAAAATCATCCAAGTCCTTACCCCCTGAGGCCTTGCTGTCTATTGGTCACTATCACACAACATGCCCAGATGCTGAAGGCATCATCTCACAAAAGGTTGCTGCTTGGGTCAAGAAGGACCCCACTTTGGCCCCTGCCATCATACGCCTTCATTTTCATGACTGTGCTGTTAGAGTAATCACATAACTCAATCTCTCTTTTAAATTTGGCAATGTGCTTCCTATGCTTATTTCCTGCTTACTTGAAGTAAGGTACAATTGAATTGGTCAAATGCACATTGATTCATGCATCGCTTTAACTTGCTACGTGCCATTTGATACATAATGATGGTCATTAGAAAAAAAGAGGTTTTGTGTTTATTTGGTGATAAATAATCCTATTTAATTTGGATCATTTGATTATTGTAGCCAAACATGGTTAAATCCAGCATCTAAAATAATTGTCACAAGGAATTGATACATTGCAATTTTCTCTTAAGATTTAATTTAAAAGAAGATAGAAATATAGGTACTAAGTTTAGAGTTTAGTGTTGATACATTCAGTATAAAATATTATATATCGTTAAATAATTATAAATTACTTTAAATATGATTTTTTAAGTGATTATTATAAAAGATTACAATTTTATCATACATTATAAATTGATGATAACATAAAAAAAATTATATTATCAATATATTTTATTTAGATTCTCGATTATAATTTGAGTAAATCGTATATTTTTTTTATAGTGTCATCCAATCATAATTATTTTATATAATAAATATATTTGTTGATTTTTACAGTAATTATTTTAAAATATTTATTTTTTAAAATTTTGATTGATAATATAAAATATTTGTACATTCAAATTTATAAAAATTTAACTCTTATGATTTAATACTTTATTATTGTAATTAGAAGTGTTGACTTGAAGAAAATGTAACATCAATTGCTTTGTTTGATGCACTTCAATTGATCAAATTAAATGCAGGGATGCGATGGATCAATTTTGCTTACCCATCCAGGGAGTGAGAAGACTGCTTTAGAGAGCAGAACCCTGAGAGGTTTCCAATTGATTGATGATATCAAGGGTGAGTTAGAAAAAAGGTGTCCAAGAACAGTCTCTTGTGCTGACATTCTCACTGCTGCTGCAAGAGATGCCACTCTTTTGGCTGGAGGACCATTCTGGGAAGTCCCATTTGGCAGAAAAGATGGCAGAATTTCCTTAGCCAGAGAGGCTAATTTGGTTCCCCATGGCCATGAAAACATCACAGCTCTTATTGCATTTTTTCAAGAAAGAGGGTTAGACATTCTTGACTTGGTCACTCTCTCAGGTTCACACACAATTGGGAGGAGCACTTGCTCTTCTTTTATGGATAGGATTTACAACTTCAGTGGGACTGGAAAACCTGACCCCTCACTCAATGTCTATTTCTTGAAGTTATTGAGAAAAAGGTGCAAAAGGGTGTTGGATTTGGTGCACCTTGATGTCATAACCCCTAGGACTTTTGACACAACCTATTACACAAATCTTATGAGGAAAGTGGGCTTGCTGACAACAGATCAATTACTGTTTTCTGATGCAAGGACTGCTCCTTTTGTTGAAGCATTTACAACACAACCTTTCCTTTTCACTAGCCAGTTTTCGGTGTCAATGGTGAAGCTTGGGAATGTTCAAGTTCTGACTAGGCCTAATGAAGGTGAAATCAGAGTTAATTGCAATTATGTCAATACTGTCTAATTGGTGTCAAACTTAAGTGGTTAATTTCATTGTTCAAATTTTACATTTGGGATATCAATAAATCATATAGCCAGAGGGTTTTGTCTTTGGGGACTAATACGTGTCTCTGCTGCTGTGTTGTGAGAAATTACTTTTCTTCTTATTAATTTTGTACACTAAACGTATTGATAATTAATAAACCATACACAATTACAAACTTACTCTTTACCAAGTTGTTAGTAAATCATAGAACTCAACACACCAATATATATTATTTGAAATATATTATATTTAAATATTTTAATGAACTCAAAAAATGTGTCATAATATTATATTTTTAAAAGAAAATTTTATGTTGTTGTTATGATCGTGAAACTCTAATCATTTATTGAAAGTTGATCCGAATATAGTGAACCTAACAATTAGATCTTGAAGGTTGATTCTTGTGCAGCTAAGTTATTAGGAATATATCTACTGAAAGTGTGTGAGATAAGAAAGGTTATTATGGATATAAAAGAGTTTAGTTGTTTGTTCTCTTCAATTCTTTACTTAGAATCTTAAGATGCAGAAAAATAAAGTAAGAAAAATTAAATAAAAAATATAAAAAAAAATTATTTGATTGTTTAGTCATATAATATAAAATATTTGACTATTTAGGTTGACTAAATATAATAAATATCTATGTTTTTAAGACTTAACATTTGAATAATTATGAATTGTTTAATCAAGTATGTCGACTAAGCATAACAAGTGTTTACGTTTTTTAAGTTTAACATTTAAAAGATTGTGGACCATTTGATTAAATAAAACAATTGAGCGTAATGAATAAATTGTTCATAATAAAATAATTGAATCTTTTATTTTCAACCTAATAACATTTTCTAATATAAAGTAATTAAGCCTTTCACCTTTGGCTCAATTATATTCAATAAATAAAGATGATTTCCTTTAGTTACAGTAGATTCACACAATTTTAGGGTTCCAGAAAGTTCTCTAGAACCTCAAGTTTAAGGACTTTTGAAATCTAGAGTTATAAATTTTATATATTTTGTGTTGCTAGGAGTTTGATGTGCTTCTATATGTAATGAGAAAGGTTTTATAAAGTATCATATGGAAGATCTAGAGGTTTGATAGTTATTTGGAAAAGTGGCAGTTTTGATGTTGACTGACATTTTTTAATGAACATTTCATAGGAGTCAAAAGATGTTGGGAAAAAAGAGAGTTGGATGCTGATTATGAATTTATGTTCCTAGTGACTCCTTGAAAAATAAACTTTTTGATAGGTGATCTGTGACTTGAAAACTGTGAAAGGAGGGAAGGGACAAGTGGTGTGTAAGTGGAGATTTTAATATGTAAGAAGAGGAAGAAATGAGCAAATTAAACAAGTTCTTACTAAAGTTACTATTACTAGGCTGGTCAATCAGTAGCCAAAACAGAGAAAAGAGAGGTCACAGCCCAATTATGGAAGATCTCTTTGTTTATGATATTTCAGAAGTCCAGAATAAAAATGGTTAAAGGAGGGAGAGTCCATAATATAGGCCCATAGTGAATGTGTACTGAAGGATAGAAAATAGAGGGGCCGTGGGAGTAGAGAAGGGTTTAAATTGGCTTAAGAAACCAACATTTTAAAATCTTTTGACAAAAGTATATTTGACCTTAATAATAATAATTTAATTGATCAAATTCATTAGTGGTAATTAATTAGGTTTACAGTACGTGTTTGGACGTTTGTATGTGGAATTGATCTAAAAGTGTTTTTCTTCTAGCTTAACTTATTTTATTTAGTATATGGATTGATTTGTTTTAGTTAAACTTATCCATCTTCTTTCTCTTTGCGTAAAAAGAAATGCAGACATTAAAAAGATTTCACATAATATTTAGTTTTTACCTTTTCATATATTATTCATCTCACATATATAGTTAAATCCAATTTTTATATCTTCTTTTTTATTTTAATCTTTATAAAATA
>JAMLFT010007216.1:0-15095 GCA_026544285.1 Pachyrhizus erosus
ACAATTATTCTATAAGGGACATTTAGAATAATTTATGAAAAAGATTTATGATTTTCGTATATTTTTTTATGGGTTTTTGTTTTGGTACAGAAAGTTCTTTTATAGTTTACTTTAATGTACAAATTTATCAAAATTAATTTTTTTAAACTAATTTGAGTTTTTCAATTATTTTTATGAATATTATTTTATTTCATGAGACATTATATATAAAATAAATGTTTAAATAAACTGTTTAATTAAATGTGGCCTAAATATAAAACTCATAAGTACATTTATTTTTAAGTTTGATTCTATAAAATACATCCTTCAGAATGGGTGATATGCTTTAAGAATAACTAAGTTTTAGAGTGAAAACTAATCATATAACCAAAAGGATTAAAATTTATAAAAATATCTTAAAATTCTAGTAAAGAGTTAAATAGCTTAATTAAGATTATAAAACAAAAATATTTAAAAATAGTATCAAGTGAGATGAATGTTTGTACAATAAATAAAAAGAACAAATTTAAACTATATAATTATATAAATTATTTAAACTAGAGGATATTTAATGATTATAGGAACACTTGAAAATGTCAAGTGACATTATAATTTGATCTGATGGGCATCATTCACTCATACTCATTTAATATGATCCCTTGTATTTATACATTATAGCTAATTCTATTTCATCATTTAAATAAATTATTTTTTAAGACATAATTTTAAAATATTATTTTTAATTTTAAATAACTTTTTAACTTAAAGTTTTTTAAATCAATTTTTTCAAGGTGATTTTTTTATCCAAAGACCTTAAGCTATCATGAAAACAAAGTATAGTTATATCACCAATTTGAAAGTCATATACTCCTTTATCACAGACTTCAAAACAAGTTAATTACGTGTCGTCCAAACCCAGCACCAAACCCAATTTCACAAGTCAAGCGCACCCTACCCTTTTCTACCCCATGATCCTTAACCCTATAAGAAACCTCTTAAATAACTAAATCAAAGCACCCGAAAAAATTTTTTGCCACAAACCATTGCAATTAAATGACCATGAGAGTGTGTAAGGAGACCAATGGTTAAGAAAGTGCGACAACTGACAAAGCCAAATCAAACATCAAGCAAAAGTTACTTCGGTTGGCTTTGTCACTGTCCACTGTGCCCCTAAGAAAGTTCCTTAACCTCAAACCCGTTATGGCAAGTTACTACCTATTCTCTTACTTTTATCTTTACAACCCTCCAAACTTCTTCATTACACAAGCAAGAAGACCAGAGAACATAGAAGAAAAAAGAGAGAGAGAAAAAAAAAAAAAAAAAGAGTGTGAGAAATGGGGAGGGGTAAGATTGAGATCAAGAGGATCGAGAACTCAAGCAACAGGCAAGTTACCTACTCAAAGAGAAAAAATGGAATCCTAAAGAAGGCCAAGGAAATCACTGTTCTATGTGATGCTCAAGTTTCCCTTATCATCTTTGCTGCATCTGGAAAGATGCATGACTACATCAGCCCTTCTACAACGTAAGGATCTTAATTTGTGTCTAATTTCTTCTTTCTTGTGTTTCTCTTCTCAAGTTTTTTTTTTATTTAAAAAAAGCATTCTTGATTAATTCATATTAGGAAGTTTTTATCAAGAGGGTAGAACCAAGTGCAGGAAAATAGTACTATTTGATTGATCTACAAATTAAAAGTCTTATTTTTTGTATTTTGTTTCTGGGATTTGGATCTTTTGGTTGGTGAAGGTTGATTGACATATTGGAGAGGTACCACAAGACCTCAGGGAAGAGGCTTTGGGACGCCAAGCATGAGGTTGGTTAATTTATGGGCTTGCTATGTAGCTCCTATTTTCTGTTTGTTTTCCATTTGTCCAAAGGAAAATGACCTACTTCTTTTGCTAAAAATATGCTAAGGAACATGAACTATGGATTCACTGAGTAGATCTAATTTTGGGTTGTACTTTCCTCCTATATATATGTGAGTATTATATTGTTTTCTATTGTTATTGAAAAAGAGAAGCAGGAACTACAAGAAATGTAACATCTATGAACAGATCTGGCAATAAAACGTTGCTCACTTGCTTACTTTTCCTTGCAAAAAAATGAAACAACAACTGAACATCTATGAGGAATAAAGATTATATATATATATAAAATTAACGTCTTTCATACTTGATGGATCTCTCATCTCTCCATTGACTGACATTAAAACCAGCATAGAGAGTCAGATCTACTCCAAATAGCTCTTTCTTTTGAGGATTCCTGGCTCTTTAAACTTCTTACCTTCCCTACTATTTTCTTTTTCTTTTTCCTTTTTTTTTAAGAAAAGACAACTATAAGTGTTAGGGTTTGTAACAATTAATGTTGTTGAACTCAGAACCTAAACAGCGAAATTGAGAGACTCAAGAAAGAGAATGATAGCATGCAAATTGAGCTCAGGTATCTTATAATTAACATTGCACCTTTTTAAGCCATTTCAATATTTCGTACTCTTTTTTTTTCTCACACCATCTTTTACCAACTAATACATTTCAGGCACTTGAAGGGGGAGGATATCAACTCTCTTAACTACAAGGAGCTGATGGCCCTAGAGGATGCCTTAGAAAATGGTCTCGTCAGTGTCCGCGAGAAACAGGCAAATTCACCTTCAAGATGCTAAATGTTTAAGTTTCTCTGGCATGAGCTTTGCTATGAGAATGGATAAGTTATTCTATGAATAATCTTTTTAAAATTATTTTTTATCTGTATCATTTATTTTTTAGAATTTAACTTATTAGAATCATTAAATTTTAAATAACGAATCATGAATATAAGAATTGTTTTTGAAATAATTTGATATTTTTTTTTACATAGTTCAGTTTAAGGATAACAAACTTAAGTTTACTAAAAAAACAATTTATTATTATTTTTTAAAATAAAAAGTCACATATGATCAGAAAACAATCATATATATAATTTTTTATTTAAAATAAAATAGTCTTTTCTTTAATTTTGTTTTAAAACTTGAGTATATAACTTCTATTGGTAAGGAGTGTATTTAGTGTGTATGGTAGTTATGTTTTGTGAAATGAAAACTCCAATGGTAGCCAAAATCAAACAATATACATCATCTGATTAATAAACTATCTTGTTTCTCTGCAGATGGATGTATACAGGATGTTCAGGAGAAATGTATGTGTAACTGACTATCTGATTTAAAAGATTCTAATAATATATGCAAAGCGAACCACTAACTTTTTCATTTTTTTCTGCACAATATTGCTGATGATCAGGACAAGATCTTGGAGGAGGAGAACAGGGAACTTAATTTTCTCTGGGTACGTAATACATTACACACCCACTGTTTAATACACAATTACTTTTCCAAAACACTGCCCACACCATGATAAGTTCCCAATTTCATGCTCTATTTCCATTCCAGAACTATACTTAGACTTTTTTTGTTGTTTTAAATTAATTGTCATTTTATCTATACAAAATAGTCATTTTAAGAATTCAAGGGTTGGTCAACTTTTCTTTCCCTGTCATATCCCCATTTAATAATTGTATAGATAATTAACTCAAAATTATCTCCACTGATTAAATAAAATAAGAGAGGATTTAATAAGTTTTTTTTTAGGCAAGGTATACATTAATTAATGACTTCTTAATCTGTATTTCTTCTTTTATAAGAAAAAAATTAATTTTATTTTTGATCTCTTTTATAATTAAATTTTGACTAATTTAACTATATTTAATGAGATTATATTCAAAATATTTTTCATTTAATTGAGATTTTATTTTCAGTGATTCATTTTTATTTTTGATATCAAATTTTAATAAAGAATAATTTGAGAAAAAAAAATTATTTTTTAAGTGAGATTAATAAAATTAAATGATATTAACTTATTTTTTAATTAATGTGAAGTTAATTTTTTTATAATAGAGATCGAAGAAAGTATGTAATTCAAAGATAATAGTTTTAGAGGGAGTATTTTATTGATAGCTAATAAAACATAAAACATACCTACATATTCCAATGTTCATCAGGTCATGATCCTTAAGATGCTACTTAACTTAAATGACAAAACCTAACTAGACTTTTGTTTATATTGTGATTTTGTGCAAAATCTCACTTTTTCTAAAACAGTATATAAATTAAAAGAAGATAAAACCTTCATTAATGTGGTTTTCTTCAAAGTTACGTATTAGATTCCCCTTCTAATTATTTTTTTTCATTACATTAGTCTTTAAAAAAATTGTCACTACTTATATTCTCTAAAAAACTTATCAACAAATTAGCCTATCATACACTATATTTTTATAACCACTGTAGTCTTTATGAAAGTTTATATGATGACACTTCAAATTTTTGAGGAACTAATCTGGTACTAAAATCTTTAAAAGACTAATATACGGTGACATTTTAAATATTTGAAGAGCTAATTAGGTTATCAAGAAGTTTTTGAAACCAACATAGTTTTATTATGCATGTAATTTTTGGACGACTAAATGGAGGGCTTTCTCCAAAAAAAAAAAAATGTCACTAGATTTGATCCCGCATAAGTATAACACCTGCTTAGAATGAAATAAATATTAAAACCAAAAGATGATCTGATGATTAGTTTGTAGAGGCTACACGTACATGTCAAAAATGTATTTTTGACTCTAAGTACGGAAGAAAGAATTTCAATTGCCCTCAAGGTTGATTTTAATAATTAAAAAAGATTTTTTTTTTATTAAAAACAAACAATTTTTTCTTGACCACTTATACTGTAAGGAAAATGTTAACTTCTAAACCTTAAAATTAATTTTAAAATCTAAGAGTGGTGTATGTGTGTTTAATGATGAGAATGTATTAGTTGTGATTCTATGCATCAAAGAAGTCAAGTATAACAAAAGTTGTTGGCACATTTAGGTCTCTTAATTATCATTCAATCTTTGGTTTGAACATGAAATCATAACCGAAAGTATCACTTTGTTCTAAAATAAACTGACTCAATGATATAAAAATTGGTTCAATGTCAAATAAAAAATCTCAGCTAGCTCTTGGTACACACACAAATTCAAGTATAATTTCATGCCACATGACATATATAATGTTAATTTTTTATTGCATAAAACGCTCACTTCTTTTTTCTTTTATCTGTTGTGTTATTTCAATAGCAACAACGTTTGGCAGTGGAAGGTGCGAGAGAAGTGGACAATGGGTTTGATCAGAGCATTAGGGATTACAATTCCCACATGCCATTTGCCTTTCGTGTGCAGCCTATGCAGCCAAATCTTCAAGAAAGAATCTAAATTCGCTGCTTCAATTCAAAACTCCATCTTGGTGTTTTCAAAATCACATGTGTCACAAATCTTTAAGTATATGTTGGTATCTGGTTGTAACTATAATAATAAAGCAACTGAACATGGCTTTGTCAAGTTACAAAATATTTGTGTATCTCTATCTTGTTGGGTCATTATTTGACCTATTCGTGTGTTTTTCTGAGTATTATGCTTACACATTTTCTAATTGGGTGTGATTTGTAGCTATAAATGTACGTAAATTACTCTAATTCTGTTTAAGGTTTTTCAATTATAAATATTTACACTTGACCAAGAGGGAAGCAAGAAAGAAAAAGTTTTTTAATAGCTAACGTAAATATATGATTTGAAAATAATTGTACGTTTGGTTTATTTTATTTTGAAGGAATTATTAAATTTAGTTTGTTTCTGTAAAAACAAACGTCTCTAGATATGCAGTATTAATTGATAGTAATATATATTAGTCTTGTTCTGTTACTACACATGCACCGTGTATATTTGTGTTTTGTAGCATTGATTCCCAGTAGAATAACATTATTCATGTAATAAATCCCCTATGCTATTCTTTTAATAAATCTTCTGTCTGTATAAGTTAAAATAAATTAAAGTGTTTTTAGAAATTATTTTTCAACAAGAATGTGTTTAAGATTTTTTTTTAACAAGAGTATTTTTAAGATTTTTCTCTTAAACCAAAACACTTTTAAAAGTTGTTATATTTCTTAATTTATTTTTTAAAATTTTATTTATTTCAAATATATATCTGAATTTTAATTTCAAATTTAATATAAGCTAATAGCTAGTTCAATTTTTTTAATATCTCAAACTACTATCTTTTTATCTTTAAATATATATTTTATGATTTCTTAAAAATTTACTATTTTCATCTTTATTTCTAGTTTGAATTTCAACATTTTTTTAAACAAATTATTAAATAATTAAAAACACCCTTACATCAAAATATTAATCATAAACCTAAAATATAATTCATATATTAAATATTTATTTATTAAAAACATTATTATAATATGTTTATATATTCAAAATTATTTATTTATTATAAATTTTAGTTATATAACATTAAACATTTATTTTGATACAAACTAAAATACTAGTTTTTGTAACAATATCTAAACATTTACTTTTTTTTTTTTCTTTCTCAATCTCTCCATCTAATAACCCGTTTCACCTCACCATTGTCTCTCTTTACTTCTCATCTGTCTCTTCCTCGTGTAGAACTAATACTAAGAATTTGTCATACAAATATAATATTCTTATGATAGCAATTTGTTTGTGCACCTATTTATGCTTTAGTGGATCAAAGTTTGTTGAGCTAGTGTCCACGTATAGAAAATTTCGATGTTTTTAATAATTCTTAAAGATAATTGAGGTAAACGAGTTGATAACGGCAAATGACATCTTAGTCTTCATAGCAGAATCTCGCTGTCTAGCTAGATCATAAATTCATCAGAGTGCACCTTTGCTGACAAAATTTTCTGATTTATATTAAGCTCATATTACCAATAGATGGTCCCATTTCTTAGTTTTCCTTGTAAAGCTTTTGAACTCATTCCAGATTTTCTCTCCTTAGTTGGGACCGATCACACACTATTTAACCCCTTGAATTTTAATGTTTAATCCCATTTTATATATATAAAAAAAATGAATAGAAGTATAGCATACGTTTTGTATGAATAAGAATCACGAATTAATTTAATTTATCCGAAAAATATTATTATCTAAAAATATTTCTAAAACAAGAAAATAAAAAAAAATAAGCTTTTTCATAAATTAAAATTAATTTATGTATGAGTTAATTTATAAATATTTTTTCATATAACTTCTTTAAAAAGTGAATTTTAACTTATGCAATAGTTAATTTTAACACATGAATAAGCTCTTTTTATATTTGTTTTTTTATTTTCTACTCCTAAAATTTCTTTTAGGTAAATTATTCAAACAAATCTTATATATTTTTTGTTTTAAACATTTTTTTTCTATCATAAAGCCAAAACATAGAGCTTTATTAATGTTAATGAGTACTAGAGATACTTCAAGCATATATACCTATAAAAAAAATTGTTCCACATGAAGGTTATTCTAATTGACTAAAGTCAATCCCAATACATGAAAAAACAAATATTAATCATCCAATGAATAACTTTTTCCAAAACAGTTATTCAGCATTATATATATAAAACCTAAAAAATTGTTCCACATGAAGGTTATTCTACATTTACTAAAATCAATCCTAATACATGGTAAAAACAAATGTTAATCATCCTATGAATAACTTTTTTCCAAACAGTTACACATCATTATATATATATATATATATAAAAAGAGAGGAAGAATTAAGTTATTTTAAGAATAAGTTACTCTTCATTTTCTTAAAATTTAATGATTGTAATGATTAATTAATCTTAATTATTATTTGATAAGAAAATAAAAAAATAAAAAATATGAATAAATAGTAACTTTCTTAAAGTTATTGCATAGTGTTATATACATACATATCTCTTAGTATATATATATATATATAGGAAACATATACTAAGAGATAATTTTTTTATGAGTAAGGAAAATAAAACTTAACCAATAGATCATAATTTGAATGATCAAGATTAAAACACACTTAATCAAGTTGAATGATCAAGATTAAAACACACTTAGTCAATGAGCTTTTAAAACTCTCATATAAAAAAGACTATTATTGTTTATCTATCTATACATACATATATGTGTGTGTGCACGCATAATACTATGCAATAAAAGGTAGACTTAAATATAAATTTGGTTCCTGAATAATAGGATCTTTTTATCCTTTTAAAAAAATTAATTTTGGTCCTTTAAAGATTTCTTTTTTGTTTTAGTCACTATTGTTAAATAACAACATTAAAAATTATGTCATAACAATAACATTAATAGTCTAGTAATCTATCATATTATTAAAAAATTTGACAAGATAGTCACATGTAATTTTTTTCAATAAATTACATTTTTAAATCTCCATTTATTCAAAATAGTTAATGAGAAATTTAAAAACACAATTTGACAAAAAAAAATTACATGTTTTTGTGTCAAACTCCTTAATGACATAACAAGTTACTAGACTATCAACATCGCTAATATGATATCATTTAATGAACAATAGAGACTAAAACCAAAAAAATTACTTGATAACAAAGACTAGAAAAACTTTAATGGATCAAAATGTATTTTTTTTAAAATATCAAAATAAAAATATTCTATTTTTCAAGAACTAAATCCATATTTATGCCTAAAAAATACTATATTTTATCCTTTGATTTAGTCCAATTTGAAAAGATACTCCAAAAGCAATATAATAAAGTCTTAGTTGGTGAGGAAATCTTATGATTTCATAAATCTAGGAGAAGTGAATCAAATTTGGTAATAAAATTACCAAGTTCTTTTATAATTAAGTTATAATTAGAAGGAGAAACAATGTTTCATGTTCGTTTATTGATGGGTTATCGTGTTCTAATATGGTTGCAATAAGACTTAATCATTTTTTAAATTTATTTTTTCAATCTACTTATATGTGTTTTTCTTATAGCCTTACTCTTAATAATATCCCTTAGGTGATAGATGAGTTTTATAACACTTTGGTCAAATTTGTCTCTTTGGAAGAAGTGGAAGATGTTGGTGCAAAGAATGATAATTTTATATCATTGAAGGAATTTCAACCAATAAGTCTTTACAATATACCATTCAAAATTACTTTGAAGGTTTTGATACAAAGGATCCATTCTCATCTAGATTCAATTATAGGATCTTTTGCAAATACAAAAATAACATTTTACATTGTCGAATCTACATTGATTGTTAAGCAAGTTATGTTAGAAAATGCAATGAAACTTTTATAATTTTTGTACCTATTTAAATTGGTTATATTATAATTGAGGTAAAATAACATGTTTTACATCAATTATACATATAGTAAATGATGTTATTTTATAGATTTTTGTAAATCCTAGCCTAAAATTGCATTACTGCTACCGCACACAACACAAACACCAAAATTTTCTTTGTCCATCTTTCTCTCTTTTTCTTTTCACATGGCTCTTTGTGTCAACTTTCACAAAATATATTCTTATTTATCATTGTTAGTGAATACACACAAATTTATATTAATATTCTTTAAAAAATAGTCCATTTTTCCTTCTTATTATTTGGTAAGTACATGCCACCAAAACACAACACCAAAATTCTATTTTCACCAATATATGCTTAATCTCAATTTGTGCCAAAAGTTATTACAAAAGAGAGGTACCAAGCTATACATAGCCATGATCCTAATTACAAGTCCTAAACAAAGTTAAGTGTGTTTAGGCTTCATTACGTGAAACTTAGACCTAATGTAAATCCTTTTTACAAGCCAAAAACACACCAATCACAAAACAAAGCAATGTTTACTGTCAATACTCACTTAAGCGAAAAGGAAAACATACTTAAGCAAAATAAGGTCCAAAGAGGAGTTGACAAGCTCACTTAAGCAAGTAGCACACCTCGCTTAAGCAAGTTTGGGCCTTGCTTAATGAGTTCTTCCAAACTTCCAAGCATTTCTTTGTCCCATATTTTGCTTGAGCGAGAAAGCATATTCATTTGAACAAATCTTGGAACTTTAAAAGACTTCAATAAGGCTCCAATTTGATCTCTCTCAATGCTCATCACCCTTGAGTAATCATTTGAGTCCATGCAAACTTTCTTTAAGTTCTTTATCCTTTGTTTTTCTAGATAGACCTCTACCACCAACCTTTAAAGCCTCTCTTCCAACCACTGCCACCATTGCACCTCTCACCATTACTCGCTCTAACCAATGTTTCTCACACTACTTTATTCTTTAAGAATTGCAAAATGGGATCTAACATCCAAGCAAGATCTCTAAAGCACTCATAAATACTAGACGTGTGCATGACCTAGTAGTACAATACAATAAAAATGACAAGAATTATGGAAATGTACTATCATTGATAAACCACTAGCATACAATAAGTGTTTTGGATTCAATAGCTTACTAAACCTACTACAATGTGTGTCATGTTAGCTTGCTACACTAGGTTTGAAGCATTACATCTCAATGTGAGAATGTTTTAAATGTTTTCTTCCTTTTGTAGTATGTGATGGATTATGTGATATGATGTTTTTTAAATGTTAGCATGCTTTTTTCTTTCTTTAAATGTTGTTTTCCTTTTGTAATATGTGATGGATTATTGTAATTTTAGTGGTATTCTAAAATGTAAGAGTCTCACGTTGTCTATAATAGCTTTGTTCACCTTTTTTATATACCAACTTGTACTTAAAGCTTTTAAAGTGGCTAGTAGAATGAGAGACTTGCACACGAGTTTGGGCCTCATGGGCTTGTTGTAGTGCAAATTCATCAATTTCCCCTCCTATGCATGTGATAACAGACCTCATAGAATTCTAATATTGTGATTTAATTAAATTTTTTAGATTATTTAAAATTTAAATTCAAAGCTTATATGAAAAACCTTATTTTTCATGAGTTCATTTTAATCTTCAACGGTTAAAAAATTAAAGGCTTTTTTATTTCCAAAATTCAAAATTTTATACCAATTTTAGTCATTGTTTATTTATTTTTTAATGTTTTAATTACCAACATTTATTTTTCAACATCAATCTTCATTACCAACTCTATAGAGAGCTCTTTCTATGTTTTTCACAACTCATTCGTCTCATCTTTACTTCTCTTTTTGTTTATGGGTTATTTTTTTGTTTGTTAATGTTATTCTCTCAGTATTATCTACAAAGTTCTTGTATTCTAGGAGACTTGCATGGGATATCACAAATAAATCCTATAGGACAATGTTTGTACATGCTTCAAGAAAATTGTTGTTTATGTTAAAGTCTTTTAAAACTGCATACCAAAATGCTTGTATTGGAATGTTATTGTGTAAGCATTTTTTATTTTTATTTTATTTTGGGTCGTTGAATTTATTTATTTATTTTTGTGTTAGATTATTGTATGTAATTATTTGTTATTCTATTTGTATTACTATTTTTAGATTTTTGGTCATTTTATGTTATACATTACATTAATTAATTAATTAATTTGTGTTATGAATATGTTTTGGTCATTTCTGGTGAGACAAATTAAAATTTTCATTATATTTCTAAAATTATATTTATCTAATAAATCATCTTTACAAAAAGAAAGACTACAATTCAAGTAGTTAATCAACTTGCAAAGCTAGAATACTAACTCTGAGAGTGATTAAACTTATGTCAATCAAATGATATTAATTTTTTTTTACTAGAAATGGTGCTAATTGTTAAATTATGGTGGAATGTAGATTTTAGAGTCAATTATACAAATCTTCTTGAGATTTGTAATAATTAGAATTAATACTCTTCCATTCTGTAACCTTACAAAAAAGGCTCTAATTATTTGTCTTGTATAACATTGGAGCCCTCTTCTTTCACTTACACCTTTGTGTTTTCTACAAATTATGCTTGATACCTTTCTATTATTTTTATTTTATTTTATTTTATTCCTTTTTATCAAGTAACAATATTAATTGATGATGTAATAGCATCAATAACTTGTCTTATCATGTCATCAAAGAGTCCAATGAGATAATCATATGTGATTTTTTTATTAATTGTGTTCTTAATTTCTCGTTTATTTAAAATAGTTGATGATGTCAAACAAGCTAATAAGTTAATAAAAACACAACTTATCCAAAAAATTATCACCCGTCAAACTTCTTCATGACATGGTAGGTCATTGAATTATCAATGTCGCTATTACATCATCAGCTAATGTTGTTACTTAATAATAGATAATAAAAACAAAAAACATTAATAGAGAGATATCAAACATAATTTACAGAAAACACAAGGAATGTAAGTAAGGGCAAGGGACCCTAATGTTATACAAGACAAACAATTAAAATATTTTCGTATCTTTATAGAATAGAGAACTATTAAGTATAATTAGTATAAACTTCAGAAGAGTTCGTATAATTTACTCTAGATTTTAAGAGTCATTAAGAAGTAGACATTGAAAGTCATGTTAAGTTTGATGACAAATACAATTATTTAAATGTATAAGTTTGATTAAATTATTGTGTTTTTTTAAAATATTTTGATATAGTGAAAAAGATAAAGAATTTACATTTGTGTTTAGTTATCCCAAAGATGTTTAATAATATTGATGTAAGAAATTATTATGTATAAAGAAAAAAAAAATAAAACAATCTATAGCATATAAAATTAAGAATGTTTTTAAGAAAAGTTTGTCGCATGTTATGCTCTTATCAAAAGTTTTTACTATATTCACTTTTACTAAATTTGGTAAGTTTTTTCAATTCAATCTATATAGTGAATCTTCTTTTATTCCACTTGTTTTATACAAATTTTTTTTTCATACTATTTTTCTTATACAAATATTGAAATACACATCAATAGAAAATAATAATTTATTTTTATTTGAAATATCATAAAAAACGTAATTGAATTATTTTATTAATTCATATTTTAAAATCATATTAAAAATTAAATTTAAGTTTAATTTTAAAATCAATGTAATATATAATAATGTTAACATCTAATAGTATTAGGAAAGTCATTTAGAATGATATATTATTTACAACATTAAAATTTGTATTCAACTTTTAAATTTTATAAAAAAATATATTTATCATTAAGTTATGATGTGAATATCTGGTCATATATAAATATTTTATAATTAATATAAATAAAATATAAAAATTAAAATTAATTTTATTGAAACTTTATATTAATAATAAAAATTAAAGGGTTAAAAATTACACTAAAACGAAGGATTGAACGATATGTATAATTTTTTAATATTTTTATCAATTCCTTTAAAAAAAGACGTTTAATGACAAATAAAAAATATTTTATAGACAAACATATAAAAGTGTAACAGATAAACTTAACACACAAAAAACAAGGTTTTATGCGAGTACGTTCTAACCATTAAACTACTTTTAATTCTTTTTCAACATTGAGAGTTTTACTAAATAAAAATTTGTTTATACACGAGTAATAAATTTATCATTCTTATTTATACAATGAATATTTTCTAAGTTACTTATAACTTTCAAATTTAAGTATTTTTTAATATTACTTTTGGCTACAACACTTAATCATCTAATTAAGTAACACAATTATTATTTTGCACTGAGTCACTCTTGGTTTTCTCAAATTTATACAAGATATGAATAACTCAAAACATGAAAATATGAAAGTTCTAACACAAAATACAATTTAACATAACTAATGATATGAAATTATTACAAATAATATCTCAATAAAAGATATACAAGATTCAAACGTATGTGAACTCAAAGACAATTTTATAAAAATTTGTGTACGAGTCTACATGTATGTAACTTATTTAAGTTTTCATACATTGGTATGTATATTGCCTTGAGAAAAGATGTTCCTTGTAACATAACATCTCTTTTGTTTTTCTCGTTCTTGTGTACAATTATTATATGACTATATTTTACATTTCTGTTCTGTAGATGTTCAATTTGCATAATAAAAAAGAGAGAAAAAGTTTGTCTTTTGTTTTTTTTTCTTTTTGCTTTACGAGCTTTGTGTAAAAGTTTGTTTATCTTTATCATATTTTTTATTTTTCATTAAATGTTTATTTTAATATTTACGTTAGAACAACATGATTAAAAATAAAAATAAATTATTATAACAATTATCCTATACATTTTGAAGTATACAGACAAACTAGACATAAGAAATTATGTAATTATAAAAACAAGTCTGATATTACATGTGACGTTTTTTTCAAATCATGTGTCTAGGACATATATTGTCCGTAAAAACTCACAGGACATATATTTATTGAAAAACTCAACTAGACGTATCCGAAGTTTTAGCGCTTATGATGCTTAACTTATTTCACATTTGAATTATACATCTAAGTCAAAATATACTACCTTTTTTCATATTTTTAAGACATATTTGTGTCATTATATTTATAAAATCATTAGTACTTGTTGAATTATATTATCTATTTATTATCATCAAAATTATAGATTTTCGAGGGATTGAACATTTATCTAGTCTTTTATTTTAACAAAAATCATCATTAAAAACAAAAACTCAATCAACTAAAAGATATTTAAGGTATACTATCATTAAATAAGGTAAAAATTAGTTTAAATTTATTTATATTTGAGACAAATAATTATGATTTTTTATATATTTTTGGAATTGGATGAAATATATTTTTAAGTTTTTATCTTTAATTAATGTTTATTTTATACAATTTTATCTTTTTATTAATCCATGGTAAAAAATATTTATTATTTTTTGTAAACTAAATATTTATTTTTTATAGTTTTTACTTTGTATATCTCATAATATATTTACTTAGGATATGATAACAAATTACATAAAAAAAAAATATGACCCGGGTAAGATACTTGATAAACTGGATAAGAATGAATCATAAAAAAAGACAAGAAAAAAATTTAAGTGTCAAAATTTAAAATTTACTAATCTAAAATTTATTATAAAGTTAATAGAGTTATTAAGTTTGTTCAGGTTGAAAAAGATAAAGCTGATAGCCAGTCATAATTGGTTATTTTAGATTAGGAGATATACTTTTTTCTTTGCTTATTTTTAAATCTACATTTTTTCCTCTAGTATGTGATTATATACCCACTTTTTTTTTACTATTTTCAGATATTCAATAAAAAAAACTAATAATATATTAATAAATAATAGATTAAATTGTAATTTTAGTCTCTTTTTAATTCTTAATTAGTAATTTTGTCTCTTAATTTATCGGAAGAGAAGCG
>JAMLFT010007217.1:0-15094 GCA_026544285.1 Pachyrhizus erosus
TAGTACCTAGAAGACTTGATCGGTTGAAGTAAGGATGGATAAATAGATCGAGAGTGAGATTAAAGAATGGAGACATGTAATAGGTGGACTACAAAAGGTACTTGAGGAATGTATGCAGGCTGTGGAAGTCCTTGGGGGTGTTTAGGCACCAAGTTTGTGAACTGCCCATATTTGGGAGTCACAATGTCAACTTGGTAATCCCGACAAAGCATAGCATTACCAAAGTTAGTAGAGAGTATCTAAGCCTTGTACCAGCTTGAGATATGTACTCCTGACTGTCACCCAAAAGTATTGCAACTTATGGATTTGATATTATGATTGCATAAGTCCTCTGGTGAAGGGAGTAAAGGGAGGCAACAAGGGATCCCTATATTCGTAGTAATTTATCTAGGACACGAACGGTGAGGATAAATATATATATATATATATATATATGATTAGGTACGCCAGTATTACATAACTATTTTAGAATTGAAGATTCACTCCTACACTAACCATTTCAGGAAAAGATGTCTGAGGAATTTTATCCATTATTCCATTTATCAATAACTCCCTTGTATGGACGATGGACGAGGGATCCATTGTATCAGTTGTATACCTATACTGGATATGTTCGTTTTACTTTATTTCATGCATCACCCTTAGCCCCCACTTCCTATGGACAGATAGATCTCCCGATCGTGTTAACCCAGGTGGAACCGCCACGAGTGTCTGAATCACCTCCTGGTTTCCCATCTCATCCTAGGAGGAGACGCTCTCGTACCTCTTCCTCAGGTCATGCTAGGCATAGGATAGCCAGATCTGCTCCCAGAATTAACATATATGTGGAAGAAGATCCCTCTAAAGATTCGTGAGATGATGTTTAAAATTTTTCTTTTGTAATATCAACGATGTATCTCTATAAACTTTTACTTAGAACAACAAAGTAGCTTCTTCTATGTATGTGTGTTTTTTATTAATGAAAAGTAGTCGTTTCACTAGGTATTTTACACAATAACAAATATTTATCTTAGACGTAAATTCAAAATTATTAATTCAATTAAAATAATTTTATATTAATTAATTTGCATTCTAAACGATTAATATATTTAAAATTTTGTGGATGGTAACAAAGAAATTAAATCATTTTAATTCTTAAAAGTGTATTTACAAAATTCTCATTCTAAATATATGGTGTAATAATATATTTCTATTTAAGATGTAAATCTAAAACTATTAGTTAAAATAAAATTATCTCACACTACTTAATTAAAATGTTAAATAGTCAATATATTTAGAAAATTGTGTGTGGGTTGTAACTAAAAATCAAATCACCCTAGTCCCCTATAGGTGTGCTTACAACCTTAGGTATGTATTTGCAAATTACAATATTCTTATCTTTCTTATCCAAATGAGTAAATCGAAATAGATTCAAGGAAGATCCTATTTAATGTTACTTGAATTGTGTCCCTCAATGTATATATTTTCATAAGTGATAGGGATTTCAAACTAAGCAATGAGAAACTATTTAATATGTAAACTGCCAAATGTCAACCAGAATGTCACTATAAATGGACTTTCATTAATGATCCACACTGATTGACTTGCTTTCATTAACTCAAAGTAGCATTAATTAGTGGATGACACTCCCCTACCAAAGATTACCACATCTCATAACTAAAGACTATTTTAGTGAGACAAAACAAAAATAATGGGTTTGGGGAGATACACCTGCTATTGCTTCCATGTGAATTGTGATGAATATTGTGCATAATGCACTAGCTAGTCAACAATGGAACAAGATAGAATAAAAAATAAGTTCATTAAAATAAAAATTAGGATTTGATTCATGATTACACTAAAGATGAGTTAAAAAATATTTAATATAATTTACATAAAGTAAGTATTATGTAAATTTTATATTTCTAATATGATAAATAATTATTTTTTTATTTTCTTAATTACTGTCCTAACATTATCCAATAATAATAAAAAAAAGGAGACAATCCTCTTAAACTATCTCATTCGTGAATTGAAAACATGCATGGTGGGATTTGGTTGAGGCAAATTGTTATGCCCATCTAGAACCTGTCTGGTCTTAATATAATGCTCTTACTTCTTACTTCCTCACTTATTTGGGTTTGATCAAATCAACTTTTGATTCTTCATACCATTGTCAATCAAGAGAGCTAGAAAAGGTGGATATTATATGTTAATGTCTTGCATGGGAGTAAGTAATCCTTTGCTAATGTAAGTCCATATTAAATGGGTTTCACTTTACATAGGCCCATTCATTCTCCATCTCTACAACTCTACCCAAAACTTTAAGGGCTTTGGTACTGGCAGCCTCTAAATTGCTATTTAAACCCTCCAATTTTTTTTAAAAGAACACATTATTTGACAAAAAATATCTTTAACCTTTCACATCCCCTAAAACACAATGAAAACTTGTATCCAATATGTTATTTAAAAAGGAAGAAAAGAAACATTGCCAAAACAATTTTCATTGGGTTAAACTTTTTGAAAAAAAACATAAATAAGTTTTCAATGTGTATTTAGTCAAAATATACGATGAAAATTTAATTTTGTTGTGTGATTAATTTTGTATATGTTACTTTTTTTTAAATAAAACAAAATTACCATTTAATATTATCAAATTAATTATTATATAAATTAATTTTTAATTATAATTAAATTAATTAAAATGAAAGTTACCATTTTTAATAGTAATCAAATTAGTTATGACATAAATTATTTTTTATTGTTATTAAATTAATTACAAATGAATCAAGTAGTTTTGAATTTTGAAATTTTTTTTATTAGAAATCAATTAAGAAATAATAACAAATAAAACAATCTATTATTTCGTAATTAATTTGATTACATTTTTAATAGTGTAATAATCATTCAAAAGAATCAAATTAATTATGCAAATAAAATATTAAGTTCAAAATTGTAATATTTCAAAAAATAGCCTTGAATTAAAATTTATAATTTCTTTTGAAATATTTTAGTTTATCTTATGTTAAAATTTCAATTTAGAAGAAATATTTTTTAAATTTAGGAGATAATATAATTAAGAGTGAAGAGATTATAATTAGTTAAGATTAATGATTTTTAGAAAAATAGTTTTAGATAAATTGAAAATGATAAATATAAAAATAAAAAAAATATTTTAAGTTTGAAATAAAAGTTATAAAATACATTTAGAAGTTATAAAAATAAATAAAAAAAAGAGTAGAAATAAGAAGATAGAAATTTAAAATAATAATATAAATTTTAGAAATAAAAATTTGAATTTTATAAATAAATATACAATTAAAATAAATTAAAATAAATAATTTTATAAATATACGTGTATATATTTTAGTGGAAGAAAATATAAGAACATGAAGAGAAAAATATAACAGGATTTATAAAGATTGTAGAAAAAATTTAGAAATCAAAATAATAATTTTAAAAATATAAAAAAATAGAAAAAAGAAAGAAAAATAAAAAAATCTGGTTAGGATTCAAACCCAAGACTAGGGAGGGGGAGGAAAAGCGCTAGACCAGTTAGGCTAGGCATTCTAAACATAATAAGGCCTAGAAAGAAATACAAGAGCTATAAGTAAGAATTAAATAGGAAAATAAAAGAGCAAATAATGGAAAAAAGGGTGGCATGGATTCGAACCTATGTTCCTTTGGAAGACACTGAAGAGAGGAAAGAAGAGTTGCTAGTTAAACTGTTAGGCCCATCGTTGGCAAAATAAGCAAATTAATTGCCTATATCCTTTCTCAAAATTCTTTAAACTGTCATGGAAGCTACTGATGGAGCTTCCTGCACCTCGAGCTTCCTCCCCTACCTTCGCTGCCTACAAGCCCATTACGTAGTGGTGTTCGCCCATAACCTAGGAATAAAAATAATCAAAGCAAGGGTTGCAAGGAATGTTATAAATAGAAAATGAAGGAGACAAAGAACAGGAAAATTGTGCAAACAAATTCATCTCGGATTTGAACTTGTTTTGCCAAATTCTCTGCCTAGAAAGCTTCGTCGTATTCTAAGCTTTCTTTTGGTACCAGCAATATAGAGAAAGAATGGAAGAATAGCGTTTTAGCTTGGTTGTCAAAGCTTTGCCGGAAACTAATCCTAACTTGTCAGAAAATTGAAATTAAGGTAGGAGGAGTCATTTATTCTTTAATTTATTTTTGTGAATTCTCTTCTAATTATGTCAATCACATTTTAGCATCTTAAATCATTAAAAAAACTAAGAATTAGGAAAATTCAGAATTTGAAAATTTCTCTGGCTGCCATTGACTTTTTGTCATTACAGAAATACAAATTATTGACTTAAATGGTAGTTAGTCTTTGTTTCAAATTAGAAATGCTTTCTAGAAGGTAACAAATTAAAAATAAGCCAAAAATAGTGAAGATTAATAAAAAATCAAAGAAGAAACAAAATAAGTGGAAGAAGACGACGAAGGAGGTGAGAATAGTAAAATAAAAGAGTGAGAATAATAGAACAAGGAATGAGAATAGTAGAAAAAGGAGAGAAAAAAAGAGAAAGAGAAAGAAAGAGAGAGAAGGAAGAAAGAGAGGGAGAGAGAAAGTAGAGGAAAAGTAAAAAAAAATATAACAAACTTTGAAAATGATAGTTTTACCTTTTTCTTACTATTCTACTTATGAATACTATTATATTGCCTGAAAATTTTATTTAATTAGTGATATCATTATTTCTATGTTATATGATGATGTTTATATGTATTCATTACCTCTTTTGATAGTAGAGGAATCCTTATGACTTATGCAACTATCTCAAGTAGATAATAATTGGGTAAATAACCCTAGAATAGAAGATGAGATGTGAAAATGTGACAGTTTGAGAAATTTGTTTAGACAGAGGTCAAATGAAACTTGAGTGATCATCAATTAAACTATGTGAGATAAAGTCATCACAGAAATATTACCTCTAAGCTCAAATTAAGTACCAACGAGGAATTGATGAATGAAAGTAGGGAGAAAATGATGAATAAAAAACTTAACAAGTAAGAATTAAGAATGGAGATTGCATGACTTAACCACAAAAGGTACTTGAGGAATGTACGTAGGCTCTCGTGAGTCCTTGGGGGTATATAAGGTGTCAAATTGTGAACCGCTTGGAGAAAAGAGGATGTCAAAGAACCAGCTTGGCATCCCCGACAAAGCAGAGCATTACCAAGATTCGATCAAGAGTATCTTGGACCAAGTACCAAGCAGCATATGTACTCTTGAACATCAATCCAGAATGTAAACTTAGATTGTTATTGAGATGCTCGTGTAAGTCCTCCTGGAGGTAGTAGTATTGGAGGCTACGAAAGGACCTAAACGATTAAAAACTCTAATTAGACATGTTACTGTGATATGAGAGTACACAATAGTTAAAGATGATATACTTATGTGTGTTTAAGAATAAATGATTCACTCCTACAACCCCCTACCTTTTAATATTGATGGTAGACGAATTTCATCCTCTGTTCCACCTAACAATCATGCCATAGTGGACGATGAACCCATGATCCATTGTTTGAGAATGACACCTTCACAAGTACGTGAGATTTGCTTGTAGGTCCCCTAATGTCATATCCTATTAGTAATTTTCTCACATAGACATCTTCATCGTTCTAACATAGATGCTACCGCCCATAAATACTAGAGTTCCTCCTAATACTCCAACAACTCCGAGACACTCTCGTCCCCCTCCAAATCCAAATCCTTTTACAAGTTCAATCCTAGTCAGAGTTAATAATCAAGAAGGAAGAGAAGAATCATCAGAGGAAAAAGACTCCTTTTAATGTTCTGATTAGGAAACATGGAGAAAATTATAAGTTTAGATTATACCTAGTGAATCAGTATTCCCTGTTTTAGATAAACGTATGAGAATATCTGATATTTTAGAATGAAGTTCAAATCATTATACTATTCAACTTGTAAGTTTATATTCTACTGAGTTGTTAATATTTAATTATATGCTGCATGAATGACATGATAACATATATGTATTCTTAAATTGTAACTCCTTAGCATTTAGAGTTTTAAATTTTATCCAATTAATTCACAATTGAAAATAAAAATATTTGACAAAAATAAAAATCTATTTAAACTAGATAAATGAAAAGGCACGTCACAGAAATAATTCTCTTTGAATAATTTTATTTAAAACAGTTACATATTAAATCTATTCATAATACTTTTGAAATAATTATATTCAAATTAATTTCGTAAATAACAAATTAATTTCAAAATAATTCTATTCGGACTATTTGATTCAAAACTAATTACGTGTTAATTCTTTTCAAAATTATTTTATTTGAATAATTTCATTAAAAATAATTATATATTAATTCTATTCAAAGTAATTATGATACTATTAATTATGTAATTAATTTGATTTATTCGAATAATTATGATTTGTTAAAAAGATAATAAATTAATTGTGAAACAACATATTATTCTATTTTTTTACTGTACCTTGATTGATTTGTAATTATCTTAATTCGTAATTATCCTATTTCGTAATCAAACAATTTTCAAATTTTAAATTTATTTTGATTCATTCGTAATGAATTTAATTCATTCAATTAATTATGATATTTTTAAAAAGCTAATTTAATTCATTAGTAATTAATTTGATTACAATTAAAAAAGATCATTTGTGTCGTAAGTAATTTGATTACTATTAAAAATGATAATTTGTGTCATTATTAGTACATTTTTAATTAGAAAATGTAATTTGTATTATATATATAATTATTTATACAATGAACATTTGTTTTTTCTTTTTAAAAAAAAAAATTGATATCACGAAAATAAATTTCTATTGTGTTACGAGGGGTGTTAAATGGTACGAGTATTTTTGTCAAGTGGTGTTTTCAGTGGGGCTATTTAAATAGCAATGAGAGGTGCAAATGTTAAAACCCAATTCTGCTTTTGTAGACTACCACAATTCATTAACAGCCCAATATACATTTTCTGTTTTGTTTAATAAAAAGCTCCCAATAAAATCCAAAGAGGTTTCTTCTATGGACAAAAAAAGCTTCTATATCCATATTTCTTCATTTAACACATGATAATCTTATTTGTTGAGCAATAAAACACTAAGGTGTCATAAAATTCTTTAAACGTTGATTGTAATACCTAAATTTTTAAAACTTAGAATTCGAAGTAAATAATTTTTTAATTAATGATTTATTGTTAATAAAGAAAAATTAATCTTATAAATTAGTAAAAAAATAAAAAAATAAAGTAAAAAGGTGGCAACATTATTGTGACATTGGTTAACATAAATAAAATGAAAAATTAACTTTATTTAATCAAGGGATATTGACATTAATAAAGTCAACAAAATATTGACTACTCTAATAGACAAGTCAACACATTAATGATATTGTCGTAAGTAACTCAACTCTCGACAAATTAAAAGATTAGATTGTTTGTATTAAATTATAATAAAAATTTAATTATACATGGATAAAGTTTTATTAATGAGATTAAAAAGAGAATTAAGAAATAAAGGATTAATATGTTTTTTTTACCCTTATTTTTTTCTTGATTTTTTTTAGTCTCTTATAATTTTTCATTCTTTTTAGTCTATCATAAATTGTTCTATTTAATTTTTAGTCTCTCATAATTATTTTCAACTATTAAGTAATGTCATGAACATAAATTGTATGTGAAAATTTTTTGTTTAAGTTTTTGATAGATTTTAATCATTACATTTTTAGTGGTTACAAGGAATTTGTTCTTCAGAATTTTGATTTCTTTTTTGTAATATTTTTAACAATTTTAATCTAGAAGAAAATTTGTATTAGTTAAAAATTTTGTAAAAACTTAAATAAAAAATTTTCAAATATAAATTCTACTCACTATCTTATCACTTAACAGTTAAAATTAATAGTAAAGACTAAAAACAAAAATGCAACAATTAATTAAGAACTAAAAACAATAAAAAAAATTTTATGAATGATTAAAAATAAAATGAGAGACCAAAAAAAACATTTTACCCAATAAAAGATAATTAAGGACATAAGAAAATCCCAACCTAGTAGACCTACAATGGGCAAAACCCTAACTTTTAGGATTGTTATAAAAGAAAAATGGACTATAATCTGTTTGTATTAATGGATGTGATAAAAGAAAAAGGATCATCTTCTTGAGGATGCTTCATGAATTTTAGTATGAGTTAGGTTCATTTGTTATTTCCTTTAATAGAATCATTGCTATGAGTTTTCTATTCCTTTCTCGTAAATATGTGGTAAACTAAGAATCTATAATTTCATGTATTTATTTTCATTTTTTTTTACCCAATTATATTATTTTTTAACATTTATAGATTAATATAGTATATGTTGTAATTTGTATATTTTTGTAATTAACCTTTTTTTATGTCATTATATATTATGGATTACATTTTTATCGGTTTACCTTTACCTATTGCCTTATTAAATAAATGATTATTTATGAGTAAATGTATTTTAAATAAGTCACAATGTTTTTTAAAGTATTATTATAATAATCAATTTATATTTATTTTGCAAATTTTTCAAATAATAATAAGAATTCTTAATTGTAATAAAGGGTGTTACATTGGTTATACAAAAGGAGTAATCTACACAAAGAAAATAGTAAAAAAGAATCAAAACCATTTACATAAAGCCTACAATAAACATTAATGAAAGCCTATCATTTTCTTTAGTCAATAGTGCAAATCAATTATTATATTTGTTGAAATCAAAGATAGGCGATGTGTAACCCCTAAAAAATATCATAGTTTTTATTATAATTAAGATATTAAAATTTGATGAACTAATGAGTTTTGTCAAACTATACAAATGTTTTAAGCGTCTAAAGTACATGATCGTAATATTCTAATCTAAAATGAAAAAACCTATTTTAACTAAACAAGCATCCAAAAGACTTATATGGATATGTGTCCAAAGTTTGAAGAGTAAGAAATGCACTAAAAGGGGATTGAATATTGTGTGTGTGATTTTCTTAAAAACTTCTTGCAAAACCCTTTAAAATTAATTTAACAAAACAAATTTAACAGATTGGACATCCAAAACATGAAGGGAGACACAACAAAAAAAAAAATAAAAGAGCATAGGTTTATACTAGTTCATTCAATCTTTAGCTACATCCAATTCTTTTTCAACTTGAGAAGTGTTATACTAACCAACTCAATGATTACAACAAGTATTCTTACCATTACTTCTGACAACAAAAAGTATTCTATATGTCACTTCTAGCATCCACAACCTAAATATTCTTTGTTATCAATTATGACTACAACTTAATCTAATCCTAAATTAGACAACATCCAAGTATTCTTTGTTCACTAAGTCACTCCTAATTTTCACTAACTTTATAATTATAAAACACAAATAATTCACAATTTTAAGGATGTATAAGTTAAGCTTAGTTTATAAGTGATTAGCTAAGCTAAGGATTTACAATGAATAAGCACACAAAAAATTTTGTGATTGCAAGATGAGGTTGTCTAAGAGGTTTAGAGCAAAAGAAATTTTTGTTTTTGTTTTTGTTATTCTTATTTCATTTGTTAGTTTCTTCAATCTTCATAACATGCTCTTTATATAGTCTTTATGTAGAAGTATCCATTGTGAGAGAAATTTTTGAAAAATATTTTGTTCTGGTACTTCATTTAATGCATAGGAACCTCAATCAAGTTTTCTTCCTTGATATGATAGCTTCGTCAAAAGTGAGAAAGAAAAACAATTGCTTTTTCTTTCCTAAAACCCGTTAACACAACTAATGAATTTGTCTTCTCTTTTTGCGAATTCCTACTTCAATAGTTTCCTTGATCAGGCTCCAAACTTAAGGATGTTTTTCTATTAGAGGCTCTACATATCCTTCAAATGCTTTTGTTTTTTCCTTAAATGATTGAAATTCAAATGTTAGCTTAAGCACATAAAAAAATAATAATAACCTAATGAAAAGAATATAAGAGTAGAGATCTTAGACATTCAAAATATGAAAGTTTTGACTTTTCCCCTTTTTAGTTTGTATTCATCATGAACCTCATTTTGTTTCATATTCCAATTAATAAATATTATAGCACTTCTATTTATGCGATTGTCTTATGACCTTTATTCAATTCTAGATTTATTATAGAACTTTTAATTAAATTTGCTTAAGGTGGCTGACTTGTTTAGGAACTAATTAAGGCTCCTAATTAGAAGGATTAAGGTATCCTAGACCTAATGTTAAAGGACCTACTATCAGTTGGATCCTCCCTTGCTTCATTTCTGTCGCCAACAAACCTCCTTGGTGCAATAGATTTTTCTGTTGCATTTTAGCCTCCATAGTCACTTCTCAACTCCAAACACTTTCTCCTATCTCTCCTTTTGAGTTTTTTAAGCCTTTCAAGCATTCATAGTCCTAGTTGCAGCTACTGGAAGGAAGAAAGTGGTTGTTGGTTATTGTTGCAAAGGTGTCATTTTTGTCCAAGCTTTGTGTAGAAATTTTGTGAAACTTCAACTAGGTAAGGAGTCTTTCTAACCCTTTCTAACTATTTTTTTTTTCTTGTTTTGTGAAGGGAAAAGGACCCTTATACTAACTCCTTTATGGTTGACTTTCTAGATGCTTAAAAATTGATTTTTATGATAGCTGAAATAAGTGGCTTTGTTGGTTGCTATTTATTGTTGATGCAACTATATTTTGAGTTTTAAATGCTTATATTGATGATGGAAGTATGTGCAAATAATTTGTGATAAATGTGTGATTGAAAAATGCTTGTTTGGTAGCTTTAAATGTGATTTGTTTGCATTAAAATGTGGTTGGAACCTCCTCTATTTTTGTGACAAAAAATAGACATATATCTTGACGTATAAATGTGTTTTTATTTAGCATTGAGTATTGGACAAATTTTTGGACTTAAATGAGGGATGATAAACTGTATTTTTAAGGCTTTATGACAACTAAAGTAAATAGGAAAGACAACAAAAATAACTGGAACCATTTTTGGATAACAAAATTTGTGAATGCTTGTTGGAAAAATTTTGTGAGGTAGCCAGGGTTTCAAAAATTTATCTAGAATTGGACAAGACCTAAAATTTCATAAAGTTTGGAGTAAGGAATAAAAAGATATAAATATGTTTTTGGAAGGATTTTTACAACAATGGAATTTCTATGACAACAAACTTATATTTTTGCAATTAAATGTTGTGACTAGATTTGTCATGTGAAAATTAAACCTTTAACATCAAGGAACATTAAGAGTTAAGGAAATACAAATAGGAATAAAAGGAAAGGAGTTTATATGTTTTTAAAGAGTGAAAAACTCTTTATTTTGAATCTAGTCAAGCTAAGAATGAAAATTATAAATTATATTAATTGAAAAGGAATTTGAATGTGAAATATGATTATATAGTTAGGAAACTTAATTAGAAAGACATGAGAAAAAACTTCGTTCAATTTGAATTTAAAATATGAAAGAACAAACATTTTTAAAAAACTAGACATTTTTTGAGAAGCTAAAAGTTGAAAAAATTAATTGTATTAATATAGAATAAATTTAAATGATAAATTTGGTTAGAAAATTAAATTATAAGAATATGAGAAAAAGTGTCACTCAATTTGGATTTAAAATGACGAGAACAAACATTTTTAAGGCAATTTGATTGTTTTTTTGAAGTTGGAATTTGAAAATTTTAATTGTACTAATCCAGAACTAATTTGAATGAGAAATTTGGTTATTTGGATAGAAAATTAAATTATAATAATGTGGAAAAAAGTTTCACTCAATTTGGATTTAAAATGAGGAAAAATAGATGTTTTTAAGAAAAATCGAACATTTTTTAGAAGTAGATAACTTAATTTTAACTCCATTAATTGGGAATGTTTTTGACAAATAAATCTTATTTTTATTATAAAATATAATTATTTGAATATAGGAAAAATTTTAACCAAAATCGGATTTAAATCAAACAAGAACCAAACTATGTGATATAGGAATAACGCGTAACTTTGTTTTTCAGAAATTTTGTAAACTATTTCTAAATCTTAATATAAAAAAATAAGATGATGGCTATTTTTAGTCTCCTTAGGTATAAGAGGCTTTCCTATAAAATTTCAAGTGAGTTTCTACAAAATTAACATTAGAAGAAATTTTCAACATACTTAAAAATACGACAAGTGCACTCGATAAATTTATAACTTTGAGGCTCAATGAATTATACCTCGTGGAAGTGGAGGAGTCATGAGAAAAGAACCTTAAAACTAAATTCTCGATAAATTCTTTCATACCAATTTGAATTAGATAATTAATAGGAGACATAAAAGTTAATTAAGAGGGACGACTTTCAAAAGTTGTTAGATGATTGGATTGTTACAGAGGAGGAACTGTTGTTGTCAACGAGACCGCCACGGATGAAATAGCATTGTGTCTTGATAGATAAGATATTGATTAGTCATATTTGGAAATAAAGACAAATATTGTGATGAAATTGTGAACATGATAAACTTGATGGACAGACAAGTCGATATGAATGCAGTGATTGGTGGGTGACAAGTCTCACGAAAGTCGATGAATTATGAGGCTGAGGTGCTTGTGGTTATAGGACCTAAGAAATGACATTGAACCAGTAATGGATGTTGAAGGCTTGAGAGCCTAATATTGCAATCATGTGTTGATATGATAGCCGATGAAGGCAAGTTGTTGCCCTGTGAAAAGTCATCATGTTAGTACCAACGTTTGACTAAGACTTGGTCGCGATGGAGATGGAGGTGGTTGATGAATATTAGGAATAAGTTGCATGTAAGAAAAATAAGATGGGAGATTACATGGGTTGACTATAGTATGATACTTAAAGAATGTCTGTAGGCTTGGAGAGTCTTAAGGGGTTGTGTGAGGTGCCAAGTTATGATAAATCTAAGCGTGAAGGGACTCATGTAAATGACTTAGCGTCCTCAACAAATACAGAGTATTATCATAGTTGGTCGAGAGTATCCTGATCTGAGTACTAGGTCGGGTATGTACTCCCAATTGTCACTCGAAAGTAGTAAATGATGATGAATATACACTATGTAAGTCCTCTATGACTTGGAGGGACAAGAGACATTGTGGGCCCAAATTACGATTTATAGTGGAGTAAATAGAATGAGATGGTGAGATATGAAGGTGAATAAGCACTTTTGTATGTAATTGTATGACTCAGATTGGACGGAAGACTCATTGCTTACACCTCATTTTTTTTAGATCCTGATGGCGAGATTCTACCGACCGATCTTCAGCTTAGTGATCCAGCCCATCAACAGCTAGTGGGTCCACGGCCCACTCTTTAAGGAGGACACCTTCACAGGCTCAATGCAATTCCCCTTTCTGCCGCCAAAGGACACCACATGGGAGATCGATCCATGTAGACCTCCCCGTGATTTTGACACAGACTCTAGCTCCAGGCTACACATGTGTGCATGTTCCCTCTCTAGCTTCATCTAATTCCAATTCCCCTTATCCAACAATGGTTGTAGGTGCAAATGGATTTATTGTTGAGGCCCCCTCTCCGATTAGTGTGATCCCAGAGTCGGCCTTGCCTCCTTATGATCTGTGCACTATGTGTGAGTTTCTTCTATTTGGGGACACTAACAATTGGGTTTAGCTCAATCGTCTACATCTTCTTTTACTAGAGAGCCGAGTCTCGCAAAGGCTGCTAATCTAGAGTTGATGGAGGAGACTTTGGAGAAGGAGGATCCATTAGAGGGATTTGTATAGATGGAGGCAATCATGTACATCTCATAGGGTATATATATATGATAAGATTTGCCTTTACTGCTTTAACTAGGATATTGTTTATCAGTAGACTAAGTTATTATTTTGTATATGGACATTGTAAATCCATTCTTTTTGAAAAACTATATTCTTTTTGCACCCCTGACCTCTATATTGACACTCTTTGATTATGATTATTTTTGTGACAATTTTATGAATGAATGTACTGATGTTTTAGTCAGATTTTGCCTAATGGATAACTTTTATACGTATTCTATTCTTTCCTTGTATTGTACTAAGTTCATTTAGATTTTTTTGCTCAAGTTTATATTATCTTGTACACGCTTATGAAAACAAGATTTTGTGCAACTATTATTTAATTAATAAAAGTTTTATGATGACTTGTATAAGTCATTTTTTAAACATTGAACTCTTTTTGAAACTATTTTTTCAATGAAATTATTTCAAGAAGATCAATCGAATCTTTTAAAAGAAATATTTTTTTTTCAAGATATTCCTTCAATTAATGAAAGTTATATTTGAATGAAACAAAATTAAACATTAAAAAGGAAGTTTAATTAAGACATCACAATTACATGATTATCTCAATCTAAAGGGTAATATCCTAGCCATTAGGAAATTCATAACTCAATACCTTACCTCATAAACCATTACAATCATCCATTCCTCCATCACCCATTTTGAGGTTATCCGCTCACCCAATCTTAATAATGTTGAGTAGTTGTTAGGGTTATCAGGTCGGTTACGTGATTACTCTTATCTAATGGGTACTATTCTAATTATTGGGACATTCACAACTCAATCTCATACCATACAAACCTTTACAATGGTTCATGTCTTTATCACACAATGTAACATATTGTCATTCTCATTTCCACAAAACACATGCATTCACTACATGTTTCATACTCAGTCATAATGTCTCTCAAACTTAAGTCTTATGCCTGATTAGTAGAACTCATATCTCACTATACGATTCTCATTATATGCCATGGTTAACAAACAATACTTTGTATTGTCTTTACATCTTTAATTAAAACAAAACTCAACATCAATACCTACATTTATTATTTACAAAATAAACAATTATTATTATTTAAGTGTAAACTTTTACACTTTAATTTCTCTATAATTGTTTATTTTAATTTTTTTTACCACTTATACAATCCTTCATATAATTTTATTTGCTTTCATCAAAATAGAAAAACCAAATGTTTATATATAAAAAAACTATTTTCTTTTCTGTTTCTATAAGATCATATATGTATATATATGATTATAATATATTTAGTTATTGAATATTAATATAAGTATCTCAAATTTTAATTTTTATTTCTATTTATTTTTATATT
>JAMLFT010007218.1:0-15094 GCA_026544285.1 Pachyrhizus erosus
TGAAAATTTATATTTAAATTTTATTTTTATTAATATAAATTTAAAATTTATTAAAATTATTTTTTATAGATTATTATAGTTGATTTAGTGTCAAAGAATTTAGATAATATATATAAGGATTTTAAATTCTAATTTTATTGTGTGCATTTAATACAATTAAAAAAAATAAAGTTAATAAAGTTAGGTGGGAGACAAGAAAATCTTTAAGATAAGATTTTATTAAAAAATAGGATATTTTTTTATTTTGATTTTTTAAAATTTTTATTTTTTTATTTTAATCTTTATTATTACATAACATATCAACGAAATTATTAATTTAATGACTTGTCTCTTATAAAAAAACATGATAAAAAAATTATATATAATTTTATGTTAGACTTTATTTAATTATTTTTATTTTAAATAAATAAATATTTAAAAATATAATAAAAATTTATAAATGATTATTCTGTCAAATTTTTAAATTAGACTATAAAATCTACTGTTATAATGTTATTTAATTATTTTATAAAATAAAAAAATTATTTTTAATAGATTAAATTAATATTTAAGCTAAATAAATAAAGATGAAAATGATGCTTACCAACCTGTGGCAGTTGCCTAAAATCATTAATGGCCTTAGCTGAGAACATGTGGACCGTATGCAGCAAAAACAAGGTCTTATTTAAGTTTTTGTTTCTATGACTTCCTTATTTCTGTATCATAGTGCTGCATGCCAGATTAAAGACTCCACTAGTAAAAAAAAAAAAAAAAAATCCCTTGGAAAAATATCATAGTGCTGCATAAAAGGATTTCAATGGTTAAGATGTTACAATTTCAATGTAAGGATTTTAATTATGATCAACAATAAGGGCTATAACATACGATGATTATCATAATATAAATCGTTATCGTAATGGAAAATCCTATTGTATAAAGGAGAATTAATACGTGAATATGATATTTTTAAAATTTAAACACGTGCACTTTCTAATCTTTTGTACAAAAGGAAAGAAAGAAATTTTTTATGAAAATTAGTTACTATCATTTATATCCCTATTCTTATTGCCACAGAAAGAAAAAATCATTCGTGCCTCACTGTCTTTTCATATTTTTTAAATAATAATGATAATAATAATTTATATAATAATAAGTTATTTGTGAAAACAATTATAGAAATAAAATATTAAAAAAAAAAATAATAACTTACAGATAGTTATAGAAGTAAAATAGAGATTTTTTCAAATTTTTTATTCTCTTTATATATAAAAAATTGTTAAGATATTATCTTTAACACTTTTTTATAATTATAAATTATAGTTATCACTAATTGTTAAAGGACAATCGAATTCTGTGTTATTAATTATTGTGGAGAATTTTATCAATTAAATCAACCAACAATTTAACACAATGCATCATCTACTAAATATTACTAATAGTTTGACATTATTTTTGTCCTAACTAATACTTTGACGTTTTTTTAGTGAGTAATAATACTTTGACATTTGATATAGGCAATTATTACTCTAGAAACAGAATGCATCTACTACAATAATTTGAAATTAGACATTTACTAATATTTTGAAATTTAATACCAGATTGGACATATATTAATAGTTTGACATTTGATATAGCAAAATCGATGCTTGTCAGGCACACAAGTTTAGTTGATATTGTTGTTAACTTGTTTGTGGTAATTTTAATAATTGTAATTTTGACAAATACAAAATGTAGATTGGTTGGAAATGGTCAATATGTTAACTTTTGAATAAATTTGTGAATTCCTTCGAGAATAGTCGTATGCGATTGTATTATTTTGGATGTTTTTCAATTTTAGGGATTTTTGCCCTGAAGTATAGTTGCTGAGATATTAGCCTATCCTTCTCCTAGCCAAGCTAGAGGTAAAGATAAACCTACCTAGGTCCTAAATCATAGGGGCAATTTCATTGTTGGAAGTGCTTATTCTTTAATTGAGAATCACATGAATATTTTCAACCATTCACAAGCTTATCTATAATTGTCCATGTCCTAGAGAATAAGACTTTTACGTAAATTTTGGTAAATAGGAGGTTAAAAAATAATATGCACAGAGTTTATGTTAGTTTGACTTCGATAACAATTTATGCAATAATCTTCACATTCTCTATTTGTTCATGACAACTTTTATGATGGTTTTTTTCTAAAGCAAAATCTTCATCTGTGGTTATATAATGCTTTAATTTACAAGTAAATAAGAGAGTTTACTCTGATTGTGTTGCAATCTTCATTCCAAGGATCTTCATCTACTCAAATAATTCCCAAAGAACAAAAAATGGATAAGGAATGAAATGGAAATTCGTCACTTGAATACTAAAATCAAGATAAGGAAAGTGATGAATCTGTCACAAAGTTCAAAAAACTTTGATAAAAAAACTTAAGACTCCACTCACTAGCAAATAGATAAAAAAAATCTTACTTGAGAATTCAATATTTCATTCTCATTCAACGTTACAACCAAAGTTGACTTATGAGTTATAAATAGGAAACTAAGCTAGCCTAACCTAGACTCCTACAAGACCCATGAGTTTCTCCTCTCTCCCATTGTGCATCACGAGCTCCACACAAGCCCAAGGCAGGTGGCAGATTGGACTAAAGGCCCAAGAAGCCCAATTTGACAATTCCAAACTCAATTCCTAATCTAGATGGGTCAAAATATAAGTCCAAAAGTGAAATACAATCCAAATTAAAATTTTATCTACTTGACCTAAAATACAAAGGCCTAAAAGAACATATACTACTTATTTTAAGTCAAACAAATGTACATAGGCCTTAAACCCAAGGTAGGCCCATCAAAAGACCTAATGGGCATGGGTCCAAAAAAGCCCAAGTCTATCTTCCAACATTTTCTTCTTGGCTCTAGTGAGAGGTCCATTTATCTTCCAATTTTCCATGTCTTCATCTTTCATGAGACAAACTTATATCATTTTGGTGTTGCCTTTTAGTATTTTTAGTTAAATAGAAATAAAGTTATCTTTGGAAATGCAATCTAGAATCCTCATCGTGTCTTAGATAACATTCTTCGTATGGTCTTAAAGGTTGATTATATTTGAGTCCCTACTTGTCATATAGGGACGTGTTTGACTATTAGAAGTATTGTTTGGGCTTTCTTTCTTGATCAATGGGTCAAAATTAATGTAGATGGTTATGTCCTTGACCTTTATCAAAAGGTGACTTGTGGGGGAGTTATTAAGAATAGCTTGGGTAGATGGACTATCGACTTTGCTAAGAATTTGGAAATTTGTACTATTTATACTACAAAATTGTGTGGTGTCATTTCAAGACTTGAGTTAGCTTGATAATATAAATATCATAGAATTTAGATTAAGTCTAACCATAAAGTAACAATTGATTTAATTCATGTCAATGCCTCTTTTGGCCATCCTTAACATCATTTTTATTTAGGATCTCTTGAGTAAAAATTGGATAATAAGATTTTTTGTTGAATATAAAAAAAATAATTTTGTAGATGATAGCTTTGCAAATTTTGTTTTTTTTTTTTCTATAGATGCTCATATGTATAAGGACCCTCATTCTATTTGTAAATCCTTCTTATGGAGGGATGTGACTTAGACTTCTATTCCTCACAATGTAGTTTGTTAGGGACTTTGTCCTTCCCCTTAATAAAAAAAAAAGAGATACAATTAACTTTTAACTCTTGTAGTGAAAGTTTCCAATCAATTATCATAGTGATTTAGCTTCTTCTTGTTGTTGTTATTATTATTATTATGACATTAGTATAAAATGTTTATCAACTTTATCGACAATTAATATATGTTGAGAAACTTCATTGATAATTTTTAGTGAGATATCTACTTTCAACTAGATTTTTTCTATTCATAAGATTTGAATTTGAGATATTATTTAAGAAAATAGAGTTCAGTTTTATTCAGAATAACGAAATGTTAGTTTTGTAATTGTATGTTACATTTTAACAACAATAAAATTAAAAAATAAAAATATTTGATTAAAAAATGAAATATTTATTTGGTTTAATTATTTTTTTGTTCCTATAATATATCTATTAGATTTTTTTTATCTTTTTATTTTAAAATGCTTAATTGAGTTCTTTAATTTTTAAAATGAATCTAATTTGATACTTTCATCTAGATTACGACTAATGATATTAATGCAATAAGAACACATGTCATTTTTACAAAGTTATTGCATTAATATCGTTAGTTCTAATTTGGAAGAATGAATTTAAAATTGGGGAACTCAATTAAATTTTTCAAAAATAAAAAAACTATATTAAACCAAATAAATAAATTACAAGATAAAAAAAAAAGTAACTAAACCTATTTATTATATTAAAAATATAATAATTGTTTCATATTATAAGAATATATGATTAACTTTTTTTTATGTAGATGTGTAATTAACTTCTTAACTTACTAGCTAATTATATACTTCAATACATAATTATTTTGCTAAATAAAGTATTTTAAAAATACATGTAATGTCGATTTTAATGTGTAGAAAAGAAAAGGATTTTTAGATTTATAATTATATACTTCATTGTATTTCAAATCCAATCAAGATTTTGGTTTGGCATTTCCATAACCATTGATCATGATATAAAATAACTCGTAATAAATTAAATATTCAAAAGCTCATTTGATAAGAGTTATGAATATATTTCAAATAATTGGATAGAATTATTATTACTATTAATTGAGTTTGTTTGGTTGAGATAAAGAGAAAAATATAAAAGATAAAAATAATTTAATATATTTAATATGATAAAAATGAAAAAAGAAATTAAAAAGTTGGTGAATCTCACATATCTTTTCACTTTGTTTCTCACCTCTCTTCTCATCTTTTTATTTGTCTCCTTGTCTTTTGAATCAAATGTTATTCACTTCTATTATATTTCAAACATATTTCTATTCTTCTATTCTTCTATTTTATTTATATCATCCTTATTTCTCTCATCTTTACCAAAATAAAACATAAGTGGTGGTTTATGAAATTATCTATGTCAACCATATCATACAAAATCCTACTTTAAAATTTTGTAAAAAATATAAATATTTATTTTAGACTCTTTCACATTAATTTGTTTCCTTACATGGGACATGTCTACTTTTTTCTTGTTTCCTCTCTATATACAAGTCTTGTTGTGTATTGAATATTATTAGCTTTCATTTTTTAAATGATTATGCTAAATAATAATTAAGTAAATATTAATTATATAGTATTTTGTAAATATTAAATTTGTTTACCTTTTTATCTTAATATTTTTTTCATCAAACACTATTAATTTATAGAAAGAATGTTTTAAAGAATAACTAGTCTAATGTGTTATATAATTTTGATCAATTTAAGAACATTGTATGGTTACACAGGTCTCACAAATATTTGTATACAAGAAAAAATGATAACGATATATGTACATTATAATATTTATTTTGTATTTTTGTACTTTATAAAAAATATTAAGATACTTATTTTTCTTACTTTGTTATCCTAAATGAAGTGAAACCAAAACAATTAGGACCAAGAAGATTAATCAAATAAAAAAGGAAAAAAAAGTATGTATAAAAGAATATTAAAATACTTTGTCTCTATTACATGGTAACAAGAAAAATGAATACTATCTTGGACATTGGAATTTTTGTAAGTGACATTAACTTTCTTGATGACTTAGACAACATGACTAGAGTCTTTTCTTTGCTCTAGTCAATGACTTATAACAATAAGAGAAAAACATAGAGAAAAATGATAAGAATACTTGTATATTATAATTTTTTTTATTTTTTCTAGTAGGAAAATAGAAATATTATTTAGATATGTTGTTTTTGTTACCTTAAATGAAGAGAGGCTAAATAGTTAGGAGAAGAAAATTAGTATGAAAAAAAATCACAAATATTCATTGTGTATTCTAAATTCATACGGACATCAAAGTCCAAGCTCATGAGACCCATGATCAGTAAGCCCAAGCTCATGACAAGAAGGATTAAGATCAAGACCAATTCAAGACTTAGGTGGATCCATGATTAAAGGCAAACTTAAAAAGGCCTAGGAGGCATTGCAATCCAAGGTGACCCATCTATTAGAGGTCCAACTATCGAAAGCTCCAAATTAGGAAGATTAGATGTATAACATGCTTGGAGAAGAAGCTCAATTAGGATATTTAGTTCTTTTTCTATTTATTTAAGTTCTAAAGTTTGTTTGGTAAAAGATGTAAAAATAAAAGAATTTGCTCAGTGTTAGGATTAAAACTCAAGACCATAAACATAGTATATCTACACTTAATCATTGGGACAAATTAGTTTTGCATGTGATATTAAGATCTTCCTTTTCTTTTATTATTTCCAAATAAGGCAAACCCGTAAACTAAATTTGTATTAAACCTTTGGGAAATTCAAAATAGAGTAGATTATGATTGATTGATATTATTTGTGAGTTTTAGCTCTGTTAGAGCTTTTTCTTACATCTTTTGATTTTATTAAGAATCCTCTTATTTTTGTTGTGACCCTCCTTAAGCTTATCAAACAATCTTGTTTGTGACACCTTACCTTTCAAGTTTATTTGTTTTATTTTTAAAAGTTCTAATTTCAATTGATTCCCAAACCCTAACCCTTAAATTCCCAATTTTTTGTTTCAATTCTCTTTGGGAATCTTATCACAAATAGTTAACCTTTTTTTTCATAATTATGTAAAGATATTTCATCTTGAATAATAGAAATTCTTCCTCTTAATTGTTCATTCATTGTTTTTGCCCAACATGAAACAAACATTAGTGACAAAAATAATAATCATAAAATACATATAGTTAGAACTATTTGGGTTCATTAATTGTCGTTGACAATCCCACAGCATTCTCTAATTTCCTAAACACATTTTTTTTATAGGTTTTATACTGATAACAATTTTACAACTTATTGCAAGTACTAAATTAAACTACATTCACATATAAACTTGAAGACACTGTAGCTAATTATCTAATCCAACCCTTTTATTTTACAAAACATAACAAACTAAAGCACCAACATCATTATCAACAGGCAACACTCCTTAGATATTCATTAATAAAAGAAGTTAAATTCCAAAGCATGATGATGATGGCGAATAAACATGTTGTGAGAGCCTAGGGCGAGGGTGGACAGAAAGAGGCACTTCTTTTTGGAGGGTCAGTCCATAAGCTTCATCCATGTTGAGTTTTTTTGAGTCACAATCATTCTCCAACTCCCAATCAAATGCATGGGCTAGAGTAGCAATAAGCAATTGAACCATCTTTAGGCCTAAGCTCATACCGACACAGATTCTACGCCCAGCACCAAAGGGTATAACCTGAAAGTTGTTGCCTCTAATGTCAACATCAGTCTTCTCACCACCAGGAAGGAACCTTTCAGGCTTGAAATCTAACGGGTTAAGCCATTCCTTGGGGTCACGTCCTATGGCCCAAACATTAATCAAGATAGTTGCACCTTTAGGGATATGGTAATTGAATATCTCACAACTTTCTTCAGCAACTCGTGGGAGGGAAAGAGGGGTTGGTGGGTGGAGACGTAATGTTTCCTTTACCACAGCATGCAAGTAAGGAAGGTTTGGGAAGTCTAGCTCAGTCACAAGCCTGTCTCGTCCCACAACATTATCCAACTCTTGTTGGACTTGAACCATAATACTTGGGTTCTTAAGAAGTTCAGCAATTGCCCACTCTACTGTACTCGATGATGTGTCTGTCCCAGCTGTAAACATGTCCTACAAAAGTTGTTCAACACATGTAGTTATTTGCTCATAAGCTGAATATGTGGTGTGTGACCAAATTTTTATGTAGCCTTTGAATTTGTGAGAACTACAAACATTATGTGTTGTGAAATTAATTCAAATAAGTGCATAAAGTATTAAGAAATTTGGAATATTGTATCTTGAAAATGAGCATACCTCAAGTATTGCTTTGATCTCTGGTTCAACAAGTTTATATCCTTCTTGAGGATTTTCTTTGAGTGAAAGCATTACACTCAAAAAGTCTTGATGTTTCTCAATTTTGGAAATCTTGTGTTCATCAAGAATGGAGGTTAAAAATGCATCAAACCTCGCGTGCAATTTCTTGGTCTTGGATTTCACTCCCTGAAGGTCCAACCAATCTAAGGCAGGAATGAAGTCACCAATATTGAAAACTCCAGCTAACACCAAAAGATCCACCACCATAGATTTAAATTCATCTGCTCTAGGATCACAGTTGTTATTGTTGTCGTAGAAAATTCGTCGTCCTATCATTATCCTTGCCAATATATTGGTGGTACATACGTTCAACAATTGTCTTAAGTTCACTGCTTTGGAACTCAAACTTGCTAAATTACATGTCAACCTTTCTACCTCTTCCTGCATATATATGTATTTTAGTTACATCTTTATTTTAATATTCTCATTTAAAAAATTAAATATACTTGGGTGGATGCATTATTTTTTTATTATTTGGTCAAGCAAGCAGTGTACCACTGTTGTTTTCTCATATTCATGCTTCACAAATCATGAGTTGTTGTAGAGTAGAAGATGATGGAAAAGAATGAAGTTGGTGTTTCAATGATAGGACTTTGAGGTAGACTTAATTAGAATAAATTGGTGAATTTATGGTTTAAAAACATTTGCCACTTTAAAGGATATGAGATGTCTAATTTAAATTTCATACATATCAAATCTCAATATTTATATTTTTATCTTATAAGTTATATTTTATTCGTATAAGGTATGTTTCTTTCATACGCATTCTTTTACATTTAACTAAATTTTAAACCATCACGTGAATTTATTTATTATATATTATAATATTTGTTGTTTTTTTTAAAATATCTATATGTAAATGAAATTACTTTTTAACATTTTTCTTAGTATATCATACATGTTAGGATATATATGTTAACAAATATATTGCATAAATAGCATTAAAAACTACATTATTGTTTTCATAAGCTTGTTTTACTATTTTTAATCTTATTATATTAAAATATATTTTATGAACAATAATAATTAAAAATATATCATATTATATGTGTATTTTCATATTAATTATTTGATTTTTATTTTTTAAAATAGATCTTATGAATTATTTTTTTATCAATAAAAATTTTATATTTACGTAATATTTTTTAATTTTTTAAATTTATTTATAAATATCTATTTATTTATTAATTTTATAATTTGATATTTTTATTTGATGACTAAATTTTAAAATAAGTTTTATGAAATTTTGTATAATTAACACCAAAATAGAACTTCAGATTCATAAATCAATTGAAATTTAATATTCGATCTTTAGGATATTACAAAAGTTAAAATTGATAGGTCTTTTTACATAATAAGTATATAATTTACAAAAAAATTAATTAATTAAGGATTAATTTTCTGACACTAATAATCTTATATCTTAAAGGAATAAAAATAATTTTTGTACTTTTATTTGAAAGAAAAGTGCCTACAATAATCATTACATACTTTATAACAAGATTAATGAATCGTATGATTAAATAAATAATTTTTTTTATAAATACAACCATTTATTATAAAAATTCTTTTACTTTCCCCACTTCAACTATGACATCAAAGTTCTTAATATACTTAATATCAGATAAATTAATGAAAATTAAAATAAAAGAATTAAATACTTATTAGTCAAGCTTTAATAAGAGACAATGATAAATAAATTATTGAAATCGAAATAAAATGGACCGAAATTCTTATTTATGTGGTATTTTGCTGAAGCTTTTATAGGAAATGCAATATATCAATTTGATGACTAAAATTCATAAACAATAATATAATATTTATTTTAATTAACAGCTACAATTAGTACTAAATTTAAAAACAATTGTATTCTTTGTTTAATATCCTTAAATACTAATTTGATATAACTAAATTCGTTATATCTGATCAGGCCAATGACTGTATTTATTAATGTAAATAAATCAATTACTGATATTTAATTTGATTAGATCCTATCAACAACAATTGTAAAATTTGTGTAACAATTAATGACTCACATTACTTTTAAATCATTATTTTTAATTGTCACTGTTCATCAAATATATTTTAATAGCTAAATTAAAAATAATGTATATTGATAAATATACATAATAATTTATTTATTAATTTATATTCTTGGTCATTACATATTATTAACTATTTTAAATTTAACTACTATTTATAAAATTACTGTTTCAAATTAATATTTTTCATGAAATATATTTTAAAATAACTAATTTAAAAAAATTGTGCATGAGTAGTAATATAATGTTTAATGTCACTAAATGTCAAAATTAACACTTAATTATTAAAATTCTATAATAAAGAGCATGCTATTATTTAATATAAAAAATATCAAACATAATTTTCAATTATCAAAACTGTATATTAAATTGTATTAACAAAACCAATTTAATTCTTCATTGCGTTATAAAAAAAATTACAATTAATCAACGACTATGATAAAATTAAAATTATCAATGATCAATGCTTGCCATGTCTCCTTTATTATATACATACACATATATATTGTAAATTGTTATAAAACTAAATAAAATAATAATAAATATTACTATTTCACAATAGTATTTTTTTCGTCAACACATTTCATTATAAGATATAAGATAAATATGAAAACAACTAACAATAAAATATAAAGATTATTGCTCTTTTGATGCAACAATACTTCTTTTAAATGCTTGTTATTAAAGTTAGATCTTATTTACTTATGCTTATTCGTTACACAATATTAGGGTGAATCACCGTCATAAATGGCTCGTCATGTGCCACAATAACCAAAACATCTTTTCATTTTTTCTTATCCCTTAATCCCCTTTTGGCACCACTCTCATTAAAGATGAATAATGTAATTTATATATACAAAGGGTTGCTTAAGCTAATGAAATTAGTATTAGATAATTTTTCAATACGAAAATCTTAATTTTTCATTCACACCCAATTATTATTGGACAAACATATATTCAAAGATCACAAGTATATTTTAAAAAAAAGTATTTAAAATTCAAACTCAGGATCAATGATAAAGTTGGAATAAAATTTTACACTAATTGATCCTTTGATTTAATAGTATCATTCCACAGACGATAATTATCTTTTTGAAAATAATTACCTATTTTAAAAAAAAATTTAAAAAATTAACTAAAAATATTTTTCATGTAAAAACAATTTAATCCAAACAAACATTATATTCCAAAAATAAAAATCCTATATAGTCGTCCTCCGCCGTGTTATTTTTAAAGGAAAAAGTGTCTACCCTGATACTATAACCATACGTATATGAAAATAATGTTATATGCAAAATTTTAAATAAGGTGCTTTATAGTAAATAATATGTAAAAAATTATTATTATTATTATTATTATTATTATTATTATTATCATTATTATTATTATTATTATATCACGTACAATTTGTTAAAAAAATCATTTGATAATAATACTAAATAAACTAACGTAATAACAGAAATTGATATAAAATCATTAATACATAATAATATTTTTGAATTACCTATAACCTAAGATTAACAGGCAAGAAGGGAAGAGATAAAGAATACACATATATTTGATTCCATGTTCTGATTGGACGCTAAACGGCAAGTACTGTTTCAAGTCATTTAGTTCACGCAAGATATGTATGTGAAAAGAATAAACAAGACCCTCAAATTTGTTATATAGAATTTTGATGGCAAACATTCTTATTCTTAAGAATCTGAAAATCTCATTATAATCTCTAAAAATTATAAATGTAAGTCATATTAATTAGTATTTAAAGACTAACATGCAGGCTAACATTATAAATTACATAGACAAAGGTTATATTTTCGTATTATTAAGGATTAATATGTCTCATCATAATTATTTTAAAAATAAAGTTGGAAGATTGCTCTAAAAAAAAAGGTCTTTGTTGAATAAAAGAAAAGAAAGGCAATAAGATGCAAGGTATTCATAGATAGTGTTTTTTGAGTTACCATGTCAATTTCGTAAAATGTTCATTATTATAAGAACATATTTCATGAAAAAGATATTTTTATACAAGAATGAGAACAATTAATCTAAGTTATATGATTATATATAAATTATTATTATTATTATTTAATATTATGTTATCATTTAAGAAAGTTGTGACTATTAAAAAACATACACAAGTTTTTATTAGTCAAAAGAACTTACACAACTTAATTGCTCTTAAATCTTGATGGTTCATATTAAAACCTAATAATCAATATATATTTCTTTCATTCTGAGTTAAGAAAGGCCTTCTTACTGAAACTAGTGAGTATAAACATGCAATTAGTGGCATGAGGTGTGTGTGCACAAGAAAAACTTGAGGCAAAGATGCAAAAATCAAAATAAATATGGATGGAAACGATGGTCACCTGTCGCAATTGACTAAAGTCATCCATGGCCTTAGCAGAGAACATGTGAACGGTACTTAGTTTCCGTAGGAACCGCCAACGTGGGCCGTAGGGGGCAAAAACGAGGTCTTGTTTGTTATAAGTCAAGTATGTGGTTCTGGAGTTATATGGCCGGCTGCAGAAATTGGCGTCGTGAACCTTCAAGATCTGTTCCGCCACGGTGGCTGAAGCCGCCACCACCACGTCTACGAAGCCCAACCGGAGGTGCATGAGCGGCCCATAAGTCTGAGCCAAGGCTGCCAGGCCCTGGTGTGGCTTGGGGCCCATGTGAGGCAAGTTTCCCACGATAGGCCATGGCCTGGGCCCTGGTGGCAGCGGTAATGAAGGCCCGGTTATGAGCTTCAAAAGTCGGTGAATAAGGACCGCTGCTACAATAGTAGCAAAGCCTATGACCCAAGGAAACATGTATGGGTTCAAATTGGAAATATATGAAATGAACCTAATATGGTGCTGATAAATCCCTAGTGTCATGTACAGAAAAAGCAAAACCTACTCATCAGTATATATAGAGAAAATAAATTTGAAAAGTTCAATGAAAAGGACAAAGCTGTTGTGTGCGAAGCCATTGAAATTCAACACTGAATCCATTCAAGGTTTAAATTTTTATAACTTTTCCGTTTTCGTAAATCAAACCATTACCTAACAGCTACCTGTAATGGGACACGCCCACACCACAGCATGCCATATTAAAGACATGTCCAGACCCTATTCGTGAAATCCTTCTACACTCAACAGCATCTTTGCAGTAACATTATGGACCATTGGATGCATCCTAAGTCTGAGAATAAAAGTTAGAATAAATTACATTTTCATCTTTTTAAATAATATTTATTACACTCTTATCTTTCAGAATTACAAAATTGATTCTATTACTTGTTTTTTTAATAAGATTTTTAAATAATTTTGTCCTTTTATAATTCTGTTTAAATTTGAATGTTATTTTTAAAATTAAAAAAGTAAATTAGATTTGCAGTCATTTTATTTTATATTTATTATATTTATTTTTCTCAATTTAGCTTTTATTACAATTATCTTTCTTTATGTTAATATTAATTATTATTGATTTGGATATACGAATTTTTTATATTTTTTTATTATTTAAAATTAAACCTAAATATATATGGACTAGACATATTTATTATTTATTAAGAAAAAATGATCACGTCATAAATAGTATGTGTGAAATATTTAATTTTTTTGTATGTAAAATATTCTATATAAATGACACAATAAAAAAATAAAATAAATATGAAAAATTTACGTATTCAAATCAATAATAATTAACATATTATAATATTAAAATGGAAAGAATGTAGTAAATAGATATATAGATGATAATAAATGTTAAATATTAATAAATATTAAATGTTAAATTGAGAAGTTGTGAGTGTAATAAATATTAAATTGAAGAAATGCGAATGTAATTTATTTTTTAATCTAAAAAATAATGTTTCAGTTTAAATAGCTATAAATGATAAAATTATTCAAAATTTTCATTAAAAAAATATATGACAAACATGTAACACGTGTTTATTAAGACAGTCAACATTGTAATGTGTCGTAAGGATATTTCTTTAATGAGATTTTAGAAATAAAAAAAAAAATATAGTAAAAACATTTTAAGTTGTAATGCAAGTATAATAAATACTATTTTATAAGAATGCAAGTATAATTTGTGCTAAAAATTAACATGAAAGTAGCAAAAAATGTGAATAAGTAGTCCATCATTCCTGTCATGGTAAAATAATAATATTTTTCATATGGAGTAATTTTCACACATATATATATATACACTTTTAATTAATAATACATTTTTAATATACATAATTTTGGTCATACATTTAATAAATATATACTTTGTTTATGATATTTAATAAATAAATTATATATAAGGATATTATAAAATTTAATTAATAAATACAATAAATAAAACTATATAAGAAAAATAAAAAATTATAAAAATAATGTTTTAATTTATTTTAATATATATAATGTTTACTAGTATTATCAAAGTTAACTATATATCAAATTTAATAAATACAATAGTTTTTTATAACAGCAAAAAATACAATAGCTAATAAAATATAAAGAAAAATCTGTTTATTTACATATTTATATAAACACTATATTGATACATGTGATGAAGTTTATTTTACTATTTTATTTTGTTTTCTTTAAAATCTTATTAGTCTTTTGCGGGTAATTAACTGATTGTCCTGCAAGATATGGGAAGGATGGGTTAATTTAGAAGTTCATATCTCAATTGCAATAATTGGATGTTGAGCTACAAGGCAGGAACAACTGTTTCAAGAGTTCAAATAAGTCTTAATCATGAAAAAGTTGGAACTGTTCGTTTTAAGAAAAGCTTCAGATAGAATGGTTATTTGATTTTGTTAACTTTTATTCTTAGTCGTGAGATGCATCCAAGCTCAAAAAGTTATTACAGATGAATTTTGCTTGAAAAGGATCTCGACGCATTATAGACCTAACTACTTAATTTTCCTTTTCATCCTGAAAAAATACCACAATGCTGCATAAAAAGATTTCAATAGTTAAGATGTTACAATTTCAGTGAGAAGATTTTAAGTTAAATTTTTTCTTTTTATTATAAGATAAGAATTTTTTTATTTTAATCATTTAAAAAAAATTATTTTATTTTAATCTTTTATAAATTTT